>JBBMJM010155565.1:0-10389 GCA_037832705.1 Centriscus cristatus | reverse complement strand
ACATCGATGTCCCCACCCACGGTGGTCACCATCATTACATTCTACCAGTGCTTTTTTTTTTTCATCAGGTATCAGTCTCAGAACTATTCACTCCTTGTGGCTCTGTTTCTCCTTGTTTCCCTTAGCAGTATCGTACTCCCTTATGCTTGTACCATGAGACAATGGTAATCAACGACGATAATCACTGCCCACTACTGCAATCTACTACTGCAATCACTGCACCTCCCATTGTACACTGACCGTGTTCATGTGTGGAGGATCAGATACCAGATCCACAGGGCACCTGATGCGGTCTGCCTGACAATTGATTGTAAAATGGCTTTTATTTGAATTTGCTTCTTTTCATGTGACTGAACACTGAAACACTGGGGAACATTAGGTCATACCTTACCTTACCTTACCTTACCTTACCCTACGGCATACCCTAGGCTGTACTTTAGGTCTTACCTTGGGCCAGTGGTTCTCATTTTAAGAACAAGGAATGAGACCCACTGCCTTATGCTGTACCCTACGACGAAGCACCTACTGTACCTGAAATGTAACTGTTGGCATGTAAATGCGTTGGTGGTGACGCAGACAGAAAATGACTGTGATTGGACGACTTGTTGCATCGAATTAATTTCTCAGCTCTTGGAGCGACACTTCCCACCCTTAAGGCCAATCTTGTCTAAGTTGTGATTCTTTGAACACTGAAAACAACCAGAAAAAAAAGAAAACACAGCAGCGGGATTAAACGCAGAGTGTCACCCGGCAGTTCAATGCAGACGTGTAAATCAGTGATTTATTTTCAGCAAAAAGCTGATAGTATAATACTTGTCATTGCTGTCAGGAATAAGAATTAAGATAACAACAAGGCATATTGTCACCCAGCACCTTAGAGCTGATAGAAAACACCCTCGTTTCTAATAAAACGTATCTAACTCCAGAGGTGTCAGTGTTTGTTCTCGGAAGTTGCTCCCCTACACTGTAATCTATGTTGGAGTGCAGAGGAACAAATATGAAATCCATACGGCGCTCTGCCAGAGGCTATTGATCTCCCAACACTGTCCTCTCTGTAGGCTGCTGCTCCAATGTGTGCAGACGTATGTTCCAGTGCTTCTTCAGAACAAAACATTACGTATTTCTCGCTGCTGTTTGAATAAATGAAATAGATTAGCCTAAACTGTTCAAACAGTACATCCATAATACAATAGTCAAAAACCACCTCCTCCTCCTCCACACCTAAACTTTTGAATGACTTAAAACGCTGCTTTGAAAAAAGAAGCTGCCATCTATCAGGCAAAGACTAAAGGAAGGTAATACACAGCGAGTGAGTACCATCCACCTGGTGAGAGCGATGCCATTGAACTCTGACAGCTCTTCACTCTCTAAAATTCTGCACAAAGTACTGTTTCCTCGAAAGCTACAGACATGTCAAGACTTCCGCGAGGCAGTGGCACCGGTGATTTCTCTGCCACGGCTCTGATGGTACTTGCTGTGTAACGCTATTTTTTACTCTCCCTGAGCTCACGCTGCAACAGCCCAGCCTCCCCCTCGAGTCGGAGTGGGTGTGTCAACTTTAATGACAGGATAAAGCTGAACGATCCTCCTGGTCAGAAGAGGTAGAAAAAAATACCCACCAGGAGCGAGAGCAGCAGGTCCCAGGACGGAAGTGTCAGGTCATCTACTTAAACCTCAGAACTCAGCTTCTGTCCCACCACATTTGTAAGATGTATCCTTTTTTAAAACCCTGACAACATGTGCAATTAAGCCCCTGACATCAACATCTCACTCCCAACTACTTCCTAAAGTTGGCAACCCTGTTATTTCTGGCTCTTATAACCATCCATGTGCATTTGTTTTATATTCAAAACAATCAATCAAACTATAGTGGTTTGGAATCCTGACTGTGAAATAAGTAAAAAATGTAGACAGGATTAAGTTCATGTGTACATATACATGTGATTTTGTCCATGACATCAAAATCTCACTTCTTCCTGCTACTCGAAGCTGGTAATACTTTCTCTGTCTCCATCACGTCTCTATAACTGACTGTAATTAGACTCAGCAATTAGCAGATTTCACAAAATATGACATGGGAAAGTGTCTCGTGTGTGTTTAACGACTGCCCCCACCCCTTCTTCAGAGCCCAGCGGAAGACTTGTACTCATTTTAGGAGAAGTTTGAGAACTGCATCTGTCTTTGAGAGCGTGCCACACCTCCCTTGTCTTCCTCTCCCTGTGTCGGGCTAAACAGACATGTCAATGGATTCCTGTTACTGAAGAAAGTGAAAGTACAATACTTCATCCACACTCGCAAATGGGGTGGAGAATTAAGATGGGTTGCTCCAAAAATCCCCAAATAAATCAAGTACACTGACCAAAACTTCCCACACGGCATTTCAGAAGCATCATGACCAATGAATGTTTCAATCTGAAACTGCTGTTGCAAATGTCCCAATGCACAGCAATGAACATGCTAAATGAGGTTAATTCAACTCATCATCATTATTATCATTCATTCATTCATTCATTCATTCATTCATTCATTCATTCATCATCCCCTGCTTTCTCCAGTTACGGGCCTCGGTTTTGCTGGAGCCGATTGCAATGGGAGGTCCTGGATGGGCCACATGACAGACATTCACACGCATACACATTCACTTCTACGGGCAATTTAGAGTGACCAGTGAACCTGAGCGAGCTTTTGGAGGTGGGAGGAAACCAGAGTACCTGGAGTGAACCCACTCAGACACATGGACATCCTGCAAAGCTAATCTGTAAGCATCTTTTCTCGCTGTAAAGTCCAAACAGAAGGCTGGTTTACAGACATGCGCTACTCTGAGAAAGGGTTAAAGGAGGAGAGGAGGAGGAGGAGAAGAGTGGAGGAAATGTGGAAGAGAGGAAAGCCATGAAGATGTTCGTCTGTAGAGTATTGTGGTGGTTAAGCCGCATATTTTCCTGTTGTGCAAAGAAATGAGATTTGAAAATGAAAAATAAACAAAACCTGGAAAATGTGCAGAGTATGTGCATGATTTAGAGAGCTTCTGGAAATGTAAGAAATGAAAGGCCCTTGACAGAGACAGGGACGGCTGCCAAGGCAGAGTGAAGGATGCAGAGGCTGAATATATGCGGCATAAAGGAAGGACATTTTAAAGAGAGTTATAGAGCGGTCGGCGGTGAGACAGACATATACAGACAGAGCGAGCAATTGGGACCCAGAGAAAGACATGTATATGTGCACAAAACGCTGAGGTGAAGAGGAGGAGGCAGCAAGAGGTAGCGGATGTCCCAGGGGACCGATTACATCTCACGTTTGACCAAGGTGCTGATGCACCACCGTCCCCTCTGCTCATTTATGAAGCAAGCATGCATTTCATCACAACAACAGAACGTTACAGCTTGGTGGCAGTGAAACCGGACCAAGAAGAAGTAGAGAACAGAAGCATGGCACATGCATGAAGAGCGAGAGCAGAGCAGACTGGTTCTATTGTGTCACACCTAAATGAAATACCTCGACATGCTAGACTGATAGCCAGTCCTCCTACCGCCTACGGTCCACGCTGGACTGTAGGAGGCGACAATGAGCCGTACTTGTTATAAGGCGTGAGGAAAGGATGTTTACAGCAAACAGCTCATACACCAAAGAATAACAAGGGTCCTGTATCCATGCAGAGTTCGTGATCACCTCCAACGTGAAATGGATTCTTTCTTGGGCCAACAGGTCTAGGGTCATCTGGTTGAAAGTCTTGTCAGTCGTATTTTTCATCAAGTTGCAGTCAGTAATTTGTGGTGATGCGTTCACAGAATGGCTTGGGATTAAGGCCATCAATATTTCCTTTTGTTTTGATGGAGACCCATGAAGAAAACGGGAATTTGCAGAGTCGTGTCACAACTGTCTGAAGAAGTTTTACCATTATCCGAAAAAATATGGCATTAACTGCCTTGGGAGCAGCACCCCAGAAAGTGCCTGTCTGTCTTCTCCCCTTTCAAAAGGGAATGTCATTTCCTGTGGAGGAGCTGTCGAAGAGGTTCAAATGAATGTGGGCTCTTCGGCCTCAGAGAGTGACGGGGACAAGAGTTCTCTCAGCCGAAGCCTTCTTGAGTGAATGCCAGCCAGGATTGGATTCCAGTGATGCAGTGCAGTGGTGCGCCGGCTGTTTGCTTCAGAGTGAGGTTTTCATCAGGGTGGTCCGGTCTCCTCCCACAGATAAAATCAGCCGTTAGGCTAACTGTCCGCTGGTGGCTGCCTGAACCTATGTCAGCTGATGGACTGGCGAGCAGTCGAGGGCGTTACCTCTCACCCAGTGTCAGCTGGACCGGCTCCATCTCCCTGCGACCTTGCTGTGTATAGGCGGAGCAGCAGACGGATGGATGGATGAACCTTTGTGCGTTCCACTTATTCAACTGTCCTGGTGTCTGTGTGAAATAACGGGCAACGCACGCCCCTTTGTGTGAGTAAACAACCCAATTTAGTATTAGTGACAGAACTCCTCACTAGTCCTCTCAGGAGTGAAGAACCTTCTCAGAAACCTCTTCAAACAAACTACAAGTCCAGTTGAATTAACCCAGCATGATACCATGACCTGGGTGGCTGAGAAGAACGCATACAAAATCATTATCATAAAAAAAAGAAGTACTCTGACTTTGAGGACACCATGACTCAGCTCTCGCTGAATGACACATTCAGAGTACATAGTATGCTAGTTCTCTGAATTGAAGACATTTAGCTCCTGTCATAATCCGGCCTTATCGCCTCCTGGGTGCAGAAGTCCTGGCTTTGTTTAATTGCCAAAAGCCGAACTGTCAAAGCTGCATGTCCCTCAGTGTTTACTCCCACGAAGGCTTATAGATGATAATGGAATTACTTTGGGTCCCAGGAGGGAGAGAAAGAACAGAAACGGGGGTAGAAGGGGAAAAAAAAGGAGACAGGCAAGAGGTGGGGGGGATAGATTAAGTGGTTCATCGAGGCTGAAAGATAGAGGATGGATGCAGAGGGGAAAGGTATGAGATGAAGTGATGCATGAGGAGATCAAACACGGAGGAAAAGATGAGAGACAGTGACGGGTGGTGTTGGCACAAAGCAAAGTCTGCAGTCCGACTGTTTCCCCCGGTGTGATGTATTAGAGGAGGAGGCTGAATTATGATGCCGGAGACAGCTCAGAATACGTCTGCCCGAAAAACCTGGAGCCGGAGGACTGATTGGCTTTGAGAGGACAGAGAGGAAAATACGAGGATCGCATCCATGCTGCTCTCTGAGTTCCATTTCTCAGTGAATTGCTGCACACCTGTGTGCGTGCTTGTTTGTGTGTCTCTGCTGATTTTTGCACCGTGAGTCTTTTTTTGTTGGTTTGGTAAACGAAGATGAAAGACAGACTGAGGCAGAGGAGAGGGTTTCGTAGAAGCGAGATAGCTATGGATGTCAGCGCTTTACAGTCTCTGCTCGGTGATGCTTAAAAGCTTCTGGGTTTTTGAAGACTGAGTTGTAGTGTTCTAGTAGAAAATGTCTTCACATTTGAAGTGAGCCTGGAGCTCAGTCAACTGTTTTGTGTGTTTGTGTGCGTGGCTGCATTCTGAGGATTTCCAGCTGAAGTAAGCGGGTTCTGTGACTTAACAAACAGCTCGTTCTCATTTGTAACTCGTCAGTTATGGATGGACAGTCACGGCCCCGTGGTGTCTCATACCAAAGCCGACTTCTCCCTGCTGCGTCGAGATGAAACGCGCTGTTCATTAGGTCCAATGTAAATTCTTTCTCATCATGATTACACATACGTAGAAACCTCTCCAGCATTTTAGCCCCACAGAAACGTGTGCCGATCTCAACCTTTATCTTCGATTCCAGCGATGAAGTCATACGCACAGATCTTCCATCCCACTTCTGCTAGATTATTGAGCACAATTCTCCTAATGTCCATCCGTGAGAAGTCATTCATTCATTCGTTCATTTTTTCCCAGTTGCCCTGGTTACAATTGTGCTGGAGCCAGACTGTCAACAGCAGAGAACTCCCTGGATGAGTTGCCAGCTCATCCCAGGGCCACATGGAGGTCAGATGGGCAATGGAGAGTAGCCTGCTTTTGGAGGTGGGAGGAGGCTGGAGTACCTGGAGAGAACCCACATAGACCCAGACACGGAAAGAGCCAGAACTACTGCACCACTGTTCATAACCCCCTGGGACATGACGTCTTGTGAAAATAGTCAATTTACTTGTAAAACAAATCCGGCTCAGTGTACATTTTGGAATCATCGGCCAGAGACGGAAGTATTTGTGAACTGTTTGTGAGTGTTGTTGGCGGCGGGAAGATCAAACTGACACCAGTTAAAGCTGCCGTGTTTCACTAGATTCCACAATGGGAATTTGATTAACGGCCCGATTTTTGACAAAAATGTTTGACGTTGTCACTGAGTGTGCATTCTAACCATGTTCCCCGATTTCTCTTCCCTCTTCTCTTCCTCCTCACCACAGTCTGTTCTCAGTATTCAAGGGGAGTCTTCGCCATCTTCGGCCTTTATGACAAGCGCTCAGTGAACACACTGACGTCGTTTTGTGGGGCCCTGCACATCAGCCTAGTGACACCAAGCTTCCCCACCGAGGGAGAAGGCCAGTTCACCCTGCAGCTGAGGCCGTCTATCAGAGGGGCTCTGCTGTCGCTGCTGGATCACTACGACTGGAGCCGATTTGTCTTTCTCTACGACACGGACAGAGGTAATTGGACATACAAATACACTCAAGGTCTAAAAAGAACGGTTGCATTTCAGGGGATAATAAATTCATTAGTTCATTAATGTACGTCCGCTCTCTGGACGCCCATCTCACTGTAACTGGAGCGGCATCACGTCCTTATGGCAACACCGGATTCCCTACTCTGATCGGGGCAGGTCTGCTGTCCTCTGTCTCCAGGGCTGAATTCAAGTAACAGGAAGTTATGGAACATTAAAATGTGCATGAAGAAAATGATCCACAAAGTGATCAAAAAATTAATTCATTCATCATCCGCCGGTCATACGGTTGAAGGACATCGTCACAGGGCCATGTGAAGGACAAAGCCACGCATGTGCACTTTCGCACCTACGGGGACTATAGAGTAAACAGTTAACCTCAGAATGCTTTTGAAGGAGGAAGTACCCTGAGAGAACCCGCTCTGACACGGGGAGAGTGTGCAAACTCCTCACAGACAGACCCCAGATCAGGAATCGACCCTGGGTCCTTCTCGCTATGAGTCATTTGAATCATGTCAAATCCAAATGTCCTTGTAAAAGAAGTATGTTTGCTTGCAATCACTTGTCCTTAAATAAACTGGATTTGTGTCTGAGCTGTGATGGTAAAGCTCAGGTAGTAGGATGTCCCTCCAGGGATCTGCAGGTTATTGGTTCCAGGAGCCTTGTGGGTTCTGGAGCTTGGGCTAGAAGCCTTTATTGAGCCTGATGAGCCCGTTGGAACCTTGAACAGCCGCATTCATGATCAGCCTTTAAATCGGACTGTAAATGCTCTCGGTAATGGTCGTAGTTAAGCTAGAGAGGCACTACATAAACACAATTATATAGGGCATTTCTATCATCACAGTACTAAAGCTACCATTGTGAGGGCCATCTATTCACACAACGACGGAGCTGCTGTCCCAGGGAGAGACCACACAGCATCCGAGGGAAGGCTGCCGTCTGCTGCTTCCAGCTCTTACACCGCCCTCATGCTAAATCTTGCAGTGTTCACCTGCCTCGGCCCTCCCATCATGCAGTGCACATAAGTTAATGCAGCCAGCACATCTGACGTCCACGACTCTGGCTTACTCGACCTTTCGCTCTCACGCACACGCACACACACACACACCGATTTCCCGCCACAGGGAGAGAAACCCAGGTCAAACACAATGCACAGTCCCCAGATAACGGTGCAGAGGCATGTTGGTGAATCAGAGAACTGCCCTGTGTGTAGTGGTGGGTTCTCCGTCTGATTCAGCCAGTGTGGGCTTGTACCCTGAGGGGGGCAGAGGGAGGACGAGGACAAACCGGGGAAAGGAACCTGGAGAGACAGGTCAGGTGAGTTGAGCTGGTGAAGCAGCCATGAAGAAGGAAAGTAGGAGAGACAGGTGCAAGACAAGGGAGGAGGAGACAAAGAAGGTGGTGTGGGGTGGGGGGGATAACAAAAGGGCAGGCAGGAACACAACAAATAGAATCATAAGCCTCTGGGATTTTACAGTGGGAATAATGTGGAGAGAAACCTCGTGAGGAATAGATGCGTGGAGTTTGGGCTGGACTCACTTGGCCAAGGCAGCGAGCTCCATTACAGGCTCCTATCAGCCCCGGCTGCTGGTAATGTGCTGGAAAATGGGTAGTAACACCCTGATCAGTTGTATGCTCCCTGCTCTGCTGTCCTACACAGACAGCTCGCTGGCACGTGCGCGCACGCACGCGCACACACACACATATATAAAGTCACATAGAATTATGCACACATACATATACACATACAACCATTGAAACACAGCAGACATGTTGAGGACACATGGTCAGAGATTTGTGATTGTTTTTCCATGCGAACAGACACCAGCAGCTAATCGAATGTATCTGTCTGTTCTTGTTGTAGAAAATGATTTTCTGTTATTCTAAAGCTAGAACACAAAGTTCAAAACTTGAAACCAACCATCTCCAACTTCAAATTTTCATTTTCATTTTCATTTACATTCTTTCATAAATTCACTGGAAAGGTTGTTCCACTGCAGGTACAAGTCACTCCTATACAATTTATTGTTTCTTCCTCATATATACCCAGTGGGTGTGGATGCTAAGTGTTTTACCCCCCACTGACGACAAGACATTTGGGATTTCCACTGATAAATGAGACATGTTTAGGAATCTGCCAGACACCAATATACAACTGCAAAGCTCTGCTGATCTCAGCAATTTTGTGCGGACAGATTGAAATTGATTGGAAACAAAAGCACCAATGGGAATTTTACACTTTAAACATTGCAGCAAAAATACAAAATACAATATCTCAAAGTCCCTGGTAGCTGTCCTACTGTAGCTTTGAAACAATTCATTCTCTTTCTCCTCATTTCCTCCTCGTCTAGGTTATGCAATACTGCAGGCAATTATGGAGAGAGCAGGGCAAAATGGCTGGCAGGTGAGCACACACACACACACACACACACACACACAAAACAAAAACACAGAAGAACACTCATGGAGGTCACGCAGCATACCTAAGTAGACACACGTAGTGCGTGCACGTAAAGACCCTTTTATTCCTGCAAAGAGGGTTCTTGTTTTCACTCCGCATTTTGGACCTTTTTTCCTCACGCTATTTGTTTCTTTTCAAATATCTCTGTCACAACATGGCCGTTGACCCAGGTGAGTGCCATCTGCGTGGAGAGTTTCAATGAGGCAGCGTATCGCCGACTCCTAGAGGACCTGGATCGACGTCAGGAGAGGAAGTTTGTCATCGACCTGGAGCCTGAGAGACTACAGAGCATCCTAGAACAGGTAATATGACAATTTTTTCCCCTTTTTTCACAACATATTTATCCTACATCTTTGGAAACCGAAAGCCATTTGTTTCATGGTGCTTGTGGTGGTTTGTAGCTTAGACTGCATGGGAGGAAAGTTTAATTTAAAATTCTGTGACATTTGCTATGGTGATAATGAACTATTCCATCACATAATGTATCAATGGATACGTATCCCTCCATGGAGACATACACAGAAAGGTACTGACTCCGACTGCACAGCCCATAATCCTGATAATCAGGTACAAATAATCCACCAATCTTGTCTTTATCACAGTCAACCAAGCTCTGCAAACATTATCTCACTGAAGGAGATAGTAGAGGAAGTAATTATCTCATAATACTGTAACGTCTCCTGATGTCTTTTGCCCCAAATCTATCTCTATCTATCTATCTCGCGTTCAGCTGCCTGCCAGCTGAAGCAGCGTCTGACGTCTGGACAGTTGTATTTTTCCCTCCAGTTCACGATGCAGAATGACAAATGTGACTCCCCCTACACCTCCACCAGCCTGTGATGAACACTAAACTGTCGATGCACAAAAAGCATTCGAGCACATTTCCCATGTGGCCCTCAAAGAGTCAAAGGTAGCAGAATGACCGTGACGCAGAAATTAAAGAAGACATTTCTGATACTGTCATGCTTTATTGGTTGATTTTGTGGAGTAATGGACACAAACCCGTTTTCTGCCTCAGAAGGGGGCGATACCAGAAAAACATGCACACACATACGCCGCATGTGAAGGCACATACTCTGACACTATACGCTTGTCCAAGTTCATTAGATTATCTGTCTTGCTTGAAGGTTGAGACTTGATACTTTGACAGGAGGCATAGATGTGTGTGTGTGTGTGTGTGTGTGTGTGTGTGTGTGTGTGTGTGTGTGTGTGTGTGTGTGTGTGTGTGTGTG
>JBBMJM010155450.1:0-10397 GCA_037832705.1 Centriscus cristatus | reverse complement strand
AGCACTTCATGATGGTGGATGTGAGTGCAACGGGGCGGAAGTCATTAAGGCCTGTGATGACTGGTTTCTTGGGCACCGGGATTATTATGGCTGACTTGAAACACGGGGGCCGATGGCCTGGTTCAGTGAGGTGTTGAAGATGTCTGTGAGCGCGTGGGCCAGCTGGTCTGCACATCCCTTGAGCAGCCTTCCTGGAATGTTGTCAGGGCCTGCAGCTTTCCGCTCCGGTTCAGATTTGAGTGCCGTTGCATCACCAGATCTGAACGCAGCATCTCGCTCCCTCAGTCTGTCGCGCACCTCCTTAGTCACCCAAGGTTGGCTCTTGTGATGATTGTCTTGGTGACAGTAACCTCCTCCATGCACCACTGTATGTAGCTGGACACAGATGCAGCATACTCTCCCACATTGGTGTGTTGATTGTCTGTGCAGCCTCTCTGAACAGGCTCCATTCGGTGCGCTCAAAGCACTCTTGCAACACAGACATGGCACCTTCAGGCCACACTTTCACCTTCTTCACCATAGGTTTTTCTCTGGTGAGCAGGGGTTGGTTTGCAGGAATTAACATAACAGAGAGGTGGTCTGAGGAGCCAAGAACATGACAATCTGTATGTTTGCCCTTGCTCCTTTATGCAATAAATCTTAAAGAAAAAGTAGTGGACATTGTGATCAACATTTTCAACAGGTTCAGGACTGGTTGTGTCAATTGTCTTACAAGGCTTTGATTGGCTACTTTAACCTTAGTTAGTAGTGGCTTATTTTCCAAGCCACTAAAACCCCAACCACACCAAGAGCCCAGGTCAGTAAGAGGAGAGCGGCCGAGTTGTTACCGGACTCCAGGGTTAATCGGTCCGGTTATAGATCGGAGCAAGCTCTTCTTTTCGTTGCCTTGTACTCGTGACTTGTGCAATGACAATAAATTGAATCTAATCTAATCTAATCATGAACGGAGAGCTGGTCCAGTACCTCCTGTACCAGGGGTGGTACAGGACTTAGGGTCTGACAACTGATTCATTCCACCTAAAAGAACTTTTGTTCGTTTTGTTCATCTGAGCCAAAAACTGTGAGTTTTGTCTCTTGTTGTCAGAAGATGGCAGTGTTGTCACAGTAAAAGAGAGAAATATTGTGTCTTGTGAATAGAATGTGAACATGTCGAAGGACACAACAGAGCTGAAGCCTCTCAACATCGATAGAAGCCAAACTGTGGGTCTGTTTTTAAACCCTTTACTCAAAAGGCTTTGAAATGTCCCCTGCTATGCTATGTCCCCTTTTGACAGTTTAATAGTGTGAAGTCTGTCACGGAATGACAGAGAAGGTGTCAGCAGACGTCTGCTGCTGTGATGCGTTTACAGTCATGGCGAGGTCTGTACAAGAATGCAAAAGTTTCCAATAGGAAAGACCCTGTAAATAAATGGCCACATTAACATTAGTTTAAATGGCCACATTAACATTAGTTTAAATTAGTTGAATACTGAAATGTGTGAGCCTCTGTAGTGTTGAATTCTATGTTCAGATAATCCCACAGAAATAAAAAGGCTTCGAATGTTTGAATTCAGTAAAGTGCTGAAGTTACTTTCCCATTAACAAAGTCCTGGTTTGTGGTGGAAATTTCGACTTAACCACAGGTAAGATGATATTCAGCAGAAGGAACAAGTATCATGGAACACCCAAGTGGTCGGTCCAGTGTTGTTCAAACAAGGACAAGACGATAGTCACCAAGTTTAAGGTGACAAGTCGAGATTACGACAGAAACTGTCACTCTGCAACATCAGCCTGTTTTACATGAATGAATTGTTACAGTTCTTCAAATTGTAAAGTTTCGACATGACATTTATAATAATCACAGATTTAAATAAACCTGCTTTCTTAAACGGGCTCTTGATCATTTTCAGTTGTTAACAACAAGCTCGTAACTGTGACCTAACGATGAATAGGGCTGATTTCGGTCACGATGCTCATAAGTTCCCATCAGCCCCGACTCCTCACGTGGCATTGGACTGGAAGTGGACATCCCCTGTAAATCATCCTTATATGATTGGGAGCTCTCACTTGATGTATTGAGTGTGATTTCAGTGTCAACGCACACTTGCTGCTGTGGTCTCCTCTCCTCTCATTCATCTTTGCAACTGTCGAAACAAATTAGTGCAGTGTTTCTTCTCATATAACGTGCTCCAGTTAGTGTTGGTACATCACTCAAATCATGTCCTCCAGCACCTGCAAGAATTCCAGCTTTGACTTCCAGAAGACATACATGAAGATGTGAACTTCTGCAGAAGCATAATATACACACACACGAGAGGAAATGTAAAACATGTGAAACATATGTTTTCTTGATATTTCAAATCACCTTTTTCAGGTACAGTTGATTGTGTTTCACAAAACTGTGAAGAATGAAGATGCAAAACGTGAATGTTGTTAAATCGTCCAAATCTAGACCAAGATGTGACTAATTCCTTTTTGTCATATGTTTACACTAATTTATTTATTGTGCGAAACAAGATAAGTATTGGTGATTTACCGTATTTGGCAGCATGATTCAAGCATACTGGAATGGAACACATCATAACTAGGAATGCAATAATCTGTAAAATCCATATTACACATTTCATGCTGGTGCCTGTGAAGTCTGCACTCAGGCATTAAAGTATGTCATCAGAAATTTCCATTATCCCTAGAATTGCCCAAAACCTAAATATAGTAATAAAAAAACTGGTACTAAAGACACCTAAACTTAAAAAAAACCCCTCTCAAATACCGCTAAAAGTTTTTACGCTCATGTTTTTCTGTCTTTCATGTCTCCTCCTAACAACAACAACAGGGGTGCAGACAACTGATGTAGTTGCTCCTACGCCCGTTTGACCCGTGTCGGCCGCCATGCTCATGCCACTTAACACCATTCAGTGGAAATACCTGCAAATCACAACTTGTCGAACTTTTACAGGCAGCACTTTTATTTTGTGAAAATGTGTAATGGAAACGCAGCTGTTGTTTAAGAGTAAACATCAAATCATCCATGATTCTGATAGCCAGCAGGGGTCACGGTGGTGTGACCTCTGACGGGCTGAGAAAGGAAAGTGGAGGAGCAAGACACCAAGGAGGGGGTCCGCTACACACACATCCGTTTTGAAGTGGCAGATTCACACATGCTGAAAACGTCAAGGTTTGTAGTTCACATCTGTCACTACATCTGCTCTGTGTGTGTGTGTGTGTGTGTGTGTGTGTGTGTGTGTGTGTGCGTGCGTGCGTGCGTCCGTCTGTTTGCATTGCCATCTGTTGTGGTGTGAGACGTCTCAGCCATCATACCTGACAGACACATAGGAACAGATGCTTAAATTATTGAGATGGAGGCTCTGCAGACAAACGGGAGCATATAAACGGAACAACAACAACAACAACCACAACAACTACTCACTGAAGGACAGAGACACATCTAAACTAGTGACAACCAGGAACGATGACGATGCCAAGTGAAATTTTATGACACTGATATAAACTTAAGTTGGCTGAATCACTAATGAAAAACGATTCCCATTCCTGGAACATCTCCCCACATCTGAGACGGAGCTGTTCTTCATAAACAACGTGGTGAGAGGAGAACTGTTCAATAAATAAACAGTCTATGGCTCCAACTTGGAAAGGATTTCATGTATTGTAAACAAGACAAAGGTTGAAATGCCTGGTCTCACAAATGGTCTGTCTTACTGAAGGGGATACATCCTCAGTGACTTTCTTCTGACAGATCCTGATTCTTTCTTACCATTAGAAAGTGAGTAATGATGTTTAGCTAGTTATACTAGGACACCAAGTTTTTAACCTCTTGATACATTCTGTGTCAGTCATTGACAAGACTTCACACATTGGGTCATGGGAACGTAAACATATTAGATCGTTGGCTCCAGACCACAGACGTGTGTCTCGTGGGGGCTCGTCCAGGCACAGAGCCTGTTATGTAGTAGTAGTAGTAGTAGTAGTACCTAGTATCTCCTCCTCTAACTTGTTACTTGATGTTTGATTGGCTATTAACTTGACTAATTCATTCGTAGTGATGAGTTTTCCAAACCAGCTTCTTCCCATGATAAAAAAGGGACTGCGCCCTTGATATATCAAGCTTTTCTTAGCATTTCTTTTTCTTTTTGTCCTGGGAGCATTTCTTTTCTTTTATCATCAGTCCTGGAGAGGTTTTTCTTTTAATCCAACGAACATTAATTTTTCATTAGGGTTACACACGTATTTGTTCGCAATACAGGATTCTGCCTAACAACATGGGGTTCATGGGGTTGGAAACATGGAACAAAGGCAGGGACTCTCCTACATGTGCTATGGGAAAGCAGTTTTATACAATCAGCTGGGTGAAAGTAATAAAAAAAACCTGGCAAAGATTGAGATTCCCATCTCACTAAAACAAACACACCAAACAAATGACAGTGTCAAAACTTGACTTAGCGGTTATAAAAAAAAATATGTATATAAATATTTAAAAATGTATATATATCTGGGATGGACTGCAGCTAGATGACTGTATATATATAAATGGATTGCAGATGCTGGTGAGCAAGGCCACGGGAACATTTCTTTAATATGAGCTTGCGAGAACAACAGGACATGAATGGAGGAGAGAGAATGAGAGAATGGGGGATTGAGGAGATACATTTGTGAATAATTTCTCTCTTTATGTGGCACTTGAGTGTGTGAATTACTCTGTATTAGCATGCATATGAAAGATGCCAGGTATCCACTATGACCACATCAAACCTAGCTGTTTTAAAGTTTAAAACAAACAACATCATTCAAAAAAACACTTCTTAATACGCTTGAAGACCAAATGTACCACAACTGTATTTAAAATGTAAAATGATATTATTCCATTTTCAGGCCGTGGGAAATCTCATTAACAAACCAGCTGCATAGTAGCCACATTACAGTCCTTCACGTGACATTGATTAGACCCAGGAAGGAAATGACACATGACCCTTTCAGTTTCTTACAGTTCAGGATGGTAGCACCAAACAGTGCTGCATGTCAGACCATAGTTCTCATCTCGGACAGAGTCGGGCAGCTCAAACCGAGCCAGCTGATGCAGCAGCCTTCGGATGTCATGCCCCTCAAACTGGGCTCTGCCTGGATCTCCGATCAGAACTTGGCTGTTGTGGGTCTTGATGCAGCGGTCCAACCAGCTGTGAAGGCTGCTGGCGAGGGCCTCGTCATAGAACATGTCGCCCAGAAGGATCAGGTCAAACTTCTCAGGGTCTGAACCGATCATGTTGTCTGTTACGCAAACAGGCGGCTCCACACCGTTCAGCTCACAGTTCATGCAGGTCGCGACAGCTGCAACTGGGACACACACACACACACACACACACACGATCAAATCATAAGAACATCCAACACTACAGAGAGAATTTGTCTTTTCTTTAAATGTACATCAATATTCTGTGAACAGCACTCCCGTTTTCTTTCGTGACATAATTAAATTGAAAAATAAACACAACTGTCAACTGTTGGTCACATGACTGGAGACAAAGACACAATGACAATTATGAATTTGTGTGTTTTGTGATTTTAAAAGCAGCTTGACATACGATGATGCTGGAAGTTCAAATATCTCAGCATTTGAAAAAGTTGTGAACACTCATTCAATTCATATTACATATCGTTTATTGTGTTGTTTTGTCACTGTAGTTCGTGGTTCATGCTATCGTGATGGGGACACGAGTGTGCTGAGCTGTGAATTCTCACCGATGTAAATTGATATAAATATACGTCCATGCTCACCACTGTCAATGTCATTGGCAACAACATGAGCAGCGCCACATAGTTTCGCAGCGATGGCGGAAGCTCCGCATCCACTTCCCAGATCCATGACTCTTTTCCCCCGACACACTCCAGGGTGGTCGAGCAGATACCTGCAGAGGACCGAGGTGTAACGGCTGCTACTCCTCCTTGCACATGTGTTGGAATGGTCGATCACGGACAAACCTTGACAGCGCCTGTCCACCAGGCCAGTAAATGGCCCAGTAGGGGTCATCGAAAGGCCAAAGCTCCGGTCTCTCAACCCAAAACCTGCAGTTTGGCGTGAAGAGTCTCAGTCTGATCTCCGGTGTCAGGTTCCGCCCTTCAACTATCTCGGTGTTCTCTGAAATAAAGTTTCTAATGTACTCACATTTCTGACTACTATTTTTGAGACATCTACTTGGCGTTTTAACTGACTTATAATATATTTTAGTGCGATGGGCTAAACTACGAGAGGTTAAAAGTCTAAACATGGTCAAGAAACAAAACCACGTACCACGTTACCTCGTATTGTTTTTTCATACAAATATAGTGGAGTCAGCAGGCTTAGTAAAACCTCTCAGTACAATACCGATAGATTCAGTCAAAAAAGAAGTAATTATGAGCCCTTCTTGTTTCCACACGGTTGAAAAACAGTGTCGGACCAGCGTTCCGTCGACCGACTGAAACAGCAGGACCCGTTTTCAGTTCCGCTTCATACAACGGGCTCATGTCAAGGTGCGGTGCCAAGATCGACAAAATACTGACCAACAATAAATTCACTCAGAGAACCGAGCTTTTCACGTTACTGGTTTACACAAACAAATCGTGAAAGTTCATGGTGCGAAATGTTTCATTTGAATTAATTTAGATTAATTCCCCAGAGGGAAATTAATTAATGTAACATCAGCTTTGACCAAGAATAGAAATATAGGATAGGTTACAAAATGTTAAAACGTGTTAAAACTGTATATGTAATGTGCAATTATGAAACAGACTTGTATAAACAAATGTGCACATTTAAGCTAGAAATACTACAAATATTTATCTCTGAGTTACATTTCGAATGGCATTGTGATAATTAATGCTAATAATATACGGACACTAGATTGGACATGACACTAGCATGTACAAATATGAATGAATGTTAACTGAAATAAAACTATAACTTGAATAACACAAATGTTTTGTTCTAACTATACAATGGCAGGGGAAACACTGGAATACAATACAATTCATCATGTGAATCGTGGTATATTGTCATGTGAGCACATATATTTCTATAGCCATACCACACATGCACACTGCGTCCGCTGGCGCTGAGTCCTGAAGCGGTGCTTATAACACCTCTTGTGTTCCCATCTTGCGTAGAGATATTGCTTTTTGATGGGGGAGGTGGTGTCAGAGTCCCACAGGCTAGTTTTCCTTCTATCATTGAAGTTGCCCAGTACTGACCTTTGTGGCCTGGACCTAATCACCCACAGAGCTGTGAAAGAATTGTTTTGTCTAGAGGCCAACTGCCTACCAGGGCTCAGAGATGTAGTGACTGGAATTCATATTGGAACTACAACCCTGATGCTCCGAGAAGAGACAGTCTCATCATCCATTGTTACATCATGGTGACTGACCAATGAAAAAAAAACTGTTTTTGATTAGATCATAAAGCACGATTCAGGCTGACAGTATTGATTATTGGTGAGCTTTTTTTTAAAGGTTAAATCCTGACAGATGTTACGTTAAATGTCACACGCCTTCCTTCAAAATAAAAGTTCAGTTGTCTTTGTAATAGAGTAAGTGATGATCCGTTTCAGCTGAGTGAAACCCTCCACCGATCCTGTTTTCTGACTTATCCTTTTATCCATTTGTGCATTTGTGGAATGAAAGCTGCAGTTGCAGTGGATAAATCGCTGAATGCTGTGAAATGTGTCTCTGAATATGGTGGGCAGTGTCTCTAACTGGGTGAGCAGCTGGCCTGTTCATTAGATTTCCCTAAGGCTAAAAATTCCACCCTGACCGCCTGCAGACTTCCCCGTGTTGACAGGCCCTGATGTACTTTACCATGTGTGTAATAGAAGACAAGAGTGCAAACAACATACTTGACCTACGTACTGAAACGGAATCTAAAAGTATAAGCAAGATGGCAAAAGCAGAGAAAGGGCCAACACCAAGAAAGGGCGGGCGCCCAGGAGGGGGCGCACTGCTGTGCCAAAGGTAGTCACAGCACTACACAATGAGAAATTCCACCTTTTCAAGGCTGCATCAGACAGCCAGTGACAAAGGGTCTGTTTGAATAGAACACCTCTGCATACACAGCGACATCATTATAAGACTGATGTCAAGTCATACAAACACAAAGCCGAATGAACACAACAGTACCTTTTCTCTGAATGGAAAATATCATATGTAATGGAGAATACATATATTCCAACAGAGCTTTTGTTAAGATACCAATCACCTACACCATGGGACACTTAAGTTGTCTTATGACCATACTTGTCTATGCATCTCGCTGTGTCTAAACTTGTGGTGTACATGGAGCTAATGATCTCAGAGAACCAAACACAACACTGTTAGTCCTGCATACCACGTAGGAACGGTGTGGGCTTCAGCTGAGATGTTACCACGATACACCTTCTTCTTTGTTGATTACACGCATTATTCATACCTCCCTTCTCTGTGTGCCTGACATAGGTGTGAACTCGGAAAATGGTCATAACAGAATATAATGAATTGGGAAAATCGTCATCGTCTGGAAAAAAAACAGGGAAAGGAAACAGATGGGAGACAAGCAGAACAGGTCACATGGTCAACATGGTGACAGCCATATTGTCAGTCAACTTGTCATTGACTGTACATGCTTTTGCATACACATTCTCTCGCAAAATGTGAAATATATGGGAGAAATTTATACATTTACAAATTGGAACACGACTTGCATTGATGAACATAAAAGAATGAAAACAGAAACAAACCTTATCAGTGTCTGTTCTTGTGGAGTGCAGACAGTGGGACACGGGGGGGGGGGGGGGGTCCTATTTGAAGTCTTCAAAATGACACTAAGATAGTCCAGTCTGATATAGAAGTAAATAAACAAATGCTGCAGCTCTCCGCAGTTCTTTATAATGATGGAAAGAAAAGGAATGCTGTAGCCAAAGCAGATAATCATTTTGTGCAAAGAGAGGAAGGGGAGAAGACAAATCACGATGTTGAAATCACTCAGGAGATGATTTCCTATTGCAATATTCCCCCCCTGGACTGTTCCATAATGCAAATGTTCTTCTCTGTGTGCATTCAGCAGGGTCTCCCTGCCCTACTGCCCTAGAGAGGAGCACGTCTGCAAGGAAAATCATAATACCTCAAACTGCAATTAAACCTTGTTTTAACCACATTTTACATCCAAATATACAGTTTAATCAGTGATCCAAACAATGAGCTATACCATTTTGACTCTTTCTAAAGATATTTATGTCCATATAATTATTTCCACTGCAGCAGAACTGTGACGATATTAATGCACCCCACTGTCAACATAGTAACAGTAACAGTTCACTGTGGCGTGTTGTATCTGTTGTCCCATCACAAACAACTCATATATATATTAATGCAAAGCCCCTCCCCCCAATTAATATGCTAAGAAATAAAAGTGCAAGAGTGAGCCGAGTAATATTCAGTCCCCATAGTTTCCTGAGCTCCACACCACTGCCTCATCTGTATGAGACAATCTCTGTTCTTAGAGCGTTCAGGAATGTGACAGCACCTCTTTGGTTCTAAATCCCTGATTAATTCAAACTTTTACCATTCATCCAAACTAGAACTGCTATTTATTCACTTTTTTAATTGGATTTGTATTTATTTCCTCATCTACTATTGCTATTATGATTATTTTGCTGCCTCCTAGACAACTTTATAATGGAACATTTGACAAATGCTCTATAAATAGTCAACAGTTCTCTGCAGCGTGGTTCTCGTCGGTCCTCCCATGTTTCAGCCCGGGCATGAACCCTGATTGAAGCTGAGCTAATTAACCTGAGTGGAGTCTTCAGTTCCTTTCATCAGTCACCTGCCATCAAGTGCTCACATCAGACGCAGGCGCGCGCGCACACACACACACAATAATGTGCAGCACATAAAACTCAGTAAGCCAGATCACACATGCTAATTAAACAGTGTTTGCACAGAGTATTGGAGTCTTTATAGCAGAAATACAATTCTGTTCAGATCCTTTAACCATAATAAAGAGGAAGATGAAAGTGATAAATCACTTTCTCTTGTGTCAGCAGGGACCCGAGGTGCCCAAAGTTAATATCAATCATTAAGCAATTAAAGTGTGTTTCATTCATTCCTATTTTAAATCATCTTAACTTCACAGACTCATTCCACTTCACTGTGGTGAATAGAGCGCTGTATATTATATGTATATTGGTTTATTTTATTGTTAGTCAGAGAGATTTTATTAAAATAAATGAATGCACACACACATCCCGAGCACATGACAGACTCCATTTAGAATTTGAGAATGAAATGTCATAAAGCCATTCCTCGTCTGAATCAAATGCGCGCGCGTGCGCGCGCGCACACACACACACACACACACACACACACACACACACACACACACACACACACACACA
>JBBMJM010155429.1:0-10398 GCA_037832705.1 Centriscus cristatus | reverse complement strand
CACACACACAGACACACACACACACACACACACACACACACACACACACACACACACACACACACACACACACACACCGGCTGCAGGATGTTTTGCCGTTCGACCACAACACAAACTCCTGTGGTCACAAGTCGGACAGACTCGGGTCCATATGACATCATCGGCCTGAGGCTGAGCGGACGAGTCAGCACCCTGACACGACCCCAGGACCCCCACTCTCCTCAGAGCTGTTCTGGGACGCCCTGCCCCTCTCTGACTCCATCCCTCTGCCTCCCTCCCCCCCTCTCATTGTGTTTACAGTCCAGCTGCATATCTGACATTTCTCTCCAGCACCAGCCGACTGCGTCCTCGTCTGAAAGGTAAGACCCCGATTCCTCCCGCTCTGACACGTCTCCAGCATGAATCCTCCTTCTTCCAGAGGAGCTGAAGGGGGTCCAGACCCCCCGACTTCCATCCAGACAGCAGGTTTCCACTTTGAACTGAACTGAACTGTAAATTCAGACAGGTGTCTTCAGCGGGGGGGTGGGATTGGGACTGCTGCTACCTCTCCCCATGACACCATGTCCGTCGACGTCCTCCAGGCTCTTCCTGCCTAAATTTAGTGGGATTAGTTGAGCACACGGAGCCGATCAAAGACACCCTTTGTCAGAGGGTCTGAGGGTTTGATCATCGGTTCTGATCGTTCAACCGGAGGATTCACGTCCGGCAGTGGGAGCGCGACCTGGAACCGAACGGATTTGGGATTAAAATGATCAACTTGTTCATCTTTGACGAGTGCAGCATTGATCAGAGAGGATGGAAAAAAAAACCTGACAGCCCCCTCTGCTGGGGCCGACCGGGTCCCACCGTCAACAACAGATCAGCAGTGGACTTCACTTATCACGGGTATTGACAAGAACGACGAGAATAGGAGAACACATGGGGGTCTGGGGGGGGGCGGCATGGGGGACACATCGCATGTTTCTGTGTGGAAGGGTTTCAGGTCCGAGCCTGAGCTGTACCGCCCCCTGGTGGTGGAATCACCCATCCACCGACAGTTCATGAGAGGTCATATCAGAGGCCGAGTGCGCTGATACAAGTCTCACTTCCATCTTCACACACACACACACACACACACACACACACACACACACTGAACGCTATCCAACACTCACCGCTCTGAAGTGAGGAAACACTAGAGCAGGGGTCTCCAACCTGTTTGAAGCTGCGAGCTCCTACAGTGGTCCTCCTTTATCCAAAGAGCTACAGTCTGATCCACTTCTGAAAATAACAGAACGGCACCGTTTCATTTGAATTACAATCATGATAAATCATCAACAGTGATTTAACAATGTAGAATTACTAAAGTTCCACCCTGCTGAATGTTATTTCTCTCAATTTCTGTAATCACTTTGTTTTCAAATGACCACAGTGCTATTTTTAGAACAGGCCTGCGGGCACTTCATGAGGTCCCTGGGGGCGACCGAGTGCCCGCGGGCACCGCGTTGGAGACCCCTGCACTAGAGGGACGATAACAGTAAAAAGAATGAAATAAAAGTCAGACGAAAAAGGTACAAATAATAACAATCAGAATATAAAGAGATTTTAGTTTTAAAAATTCCGTCGAGAGCCAGGTGGTGAGTTTGCTCTGAAGAACGTCCGCACACGCAGACCTCCAGCTGATGACATTCTCCAGAGGCACAGAGACCCCGACCCGTTCTGGTCTGTGGAACGTCACCAGTCCACGTCAACAGAGGCTGTCGAGTCACTCACAAGGGTCAGAGGTCAATCATTGGGAGTTTCTCCTCCATTGGTTTGTCCTTTGCTGAAGCTGACAGCAGCTGAGAAGCTCCATCCGAGGTCAATTACTGTACAGGTGCTGTGGTGTTGGTGGGCTCCCATCACATGCCACGTTCACTGACATCGGGGTCCGTCGCCATGGTGAGAACGTCGTTGGATGGAGGTCATCGGTTGTCGCTGTCCTCTCCATTGTGTTGTGCTGCTGATCCCGGCTTAACACATCATCAGACCTCAGCTGGCGCCTCGGAGCAGCTGCGTTATCATCACACCGCCCTGTGCCACGATACCACAGGGTCACGGGTGGGGGGTGGGGGGGTGGGGGTGGTGTCATGTTCTTTTATTAACTCAGTGTAAAGGCAAATCACACGTGTGTTGTTTCTACTTTTTCTTCAGTCAAAAGTCCAGTCCAGTCCAGTCCAGTCCAGTCCAGTCGGGCCCGATCGTCTCCTGAACTCATCTCCAGGCAACTAGCAGCCATTCGACCGTCCCTCTGCTCCCACCACAGGCTGACTGACATGTCTCCTCTCTGACTCCAGCAGACCCTTGTCGCCGTCTCCATGGAGCGCGTTCAGCACATGACCAAGTCAGCCATCCGCCGCGCGTCTCAGATCGAGGTGAACCCACAGGCCAAGAGGAACCTGCAGGAGCTCTTCGTCAACTTCACCCTCATCCTCATCTGCCTGCTGCTCATCTACATCATCGTCCTGCTGAGCAGCTGAGAGGGGACCGGAGGGCCCCCCCCCCCATCACACACACACTGCAACATGTTCTTCCACTTCCATGTCCCATGAGTCACTTTCCTAAACAACAGCAACAGTAAATTAACTGTTCCATCAATTAGTTAGCTAAATAAACTGGACAAAGAAATAAAATCACAAAATGATTTGGGGAACTAACTAACAACTAGTTAGGTATAGATGAAATGAGGCTCATCGCCTGGAGCTGGTGGAACACAACATGAACAAACGATCCAGGGGACACACTGGCTGGGTGACGGAAATGTTGGAAGTAGGTTGCTGATGGGCATCCGGTTTGTTCGTTTTTTAAAAGCAAATGTGAAAGATGGAAAATCAGGAAAAAACTTACAGCAGCATTTTATTGCCACCTAGTGGCTGGGAGAGGAACTGCATTGCCTCTGTGTCTCACTGAAGGAGTTTGAACTTCATCACTGCAGTACAAGTTAGATTACATAAGTTAATTCAGGACCGTTTGTGGTGTTTGTCAACAACGTAAAGGCACATGGGATCTACATGAGGGTCTATGCAGCAAATCGGCTTTCTGATGAGAACACGTGCTTCAGACTTCAGCCTCATAATTACCGATGTAACATGAACTTGCATGTGAGAGCAAACATAGAGCTTTAAAAGACACATAAATCCTGAAGCAGACCCATAATTACACCGTACACTGGATTCTTTCAAACGCGGAAACTCACCTGGCAGTGTGTAATGGGAGTTTCTGATGTTTTAGGTTTTATTTGTGATAAATATTTGATGCGACAATTCTTGAGGGAGTATTTGTGTTGGTTCACCACAGCACAAGAGCAGTCTCTGGTAAAAAAGGTTAAATATTATTTTAATACAATTACATATCATCACCTATCAAAAAAGTAAAAATCACAATTCTGATTTATTAAGAAAATTGATTTGACTTGTATTAAACTGTTTGACTTTTCCACTGTACAACACCAAATATGTCATGTAAGTAAATGGATTCCATCTTTTTGATGCCTTGTTATTCAGTAATTTGAATTTAAGGTAATACATACCACAAATTATTTATGGCGACGCAATGAGTTACATCAATTTTACATGAAATGGGGTTCTAATTTGATGATGAAATCTTATCTTATAAATCAAATAGATAGATCCTTATAAATACAAATAATGCATCTAAAAAGGATTTATTTATTTTGAACGAAATCTCTGTTTAGATTCATAACGAATATTTTATCAATTCATCTATCAATCAGCAACAAATCTCGCGAGATTCTACAATATAAAATTGACCTCGAGCAACATAGTATCGCGGGAGCTGACATTTCCTCTGTTTCGCTGCAGAGCTGCCGACGTTTCCCACTCGTGTAAAGAAGATACAACATTACACATTTTCAGCAGTTTCTTTTATCGTCACAAAGAACAAAAGGGAACTGGACAGATGGGCGCGAAAACAAAACCCAGCGACCATTACCGGAAGTGTAACGCCGGTCACAATAGACGCGCGCACCATTCGTTTTTTTAATTTAATGTGTCGACTGGTGATGACGCAATCACAAATGGCCAGTGTTTTCATTCTCGAAATGTGAGAGGCGAGTCTCATTTTTGCCGTTTACATTCTTTTGTGCTATTCAAGTATTTTAAATGTAAGTATGCAGCCAGGTGTGTGGTACTTGTGTTTCTGTTGCGACCACGGCGAATATTCGAGCCCGGGGTGTGGAACTTCAACAGTTAGCAACTGTCCAGGCTAATTCTTGACCACTGCTAATCTGCTTTTCAGGGCTGACTACTGGAAATCTCAACCGAGGAAGTTCTGCCAGTACTGCAAGTGTTGGATCGCAGACAATAAGCCTGTGAGTGGAGAAATAAATACAACAGATACACCGATACTACGGAGGCATATTGACACATAAGCATGTGTTAATGAGACTATTTGATAAGTATGTACTTACTAATTACCACGAAAAACAGTAAACAGGAAAAACATACTGAATAAAAGGGTTTTTTTTATTTGTCAAGTGAATGCAATACGCGTCCATGTATATAAATGGTGTTTATGTGATGCTAATATTAGTTTGTATTGCAGAGCATCGAGTTCCATGAGAGAGGAAAGAATCACAAAGAAAATGTTGCTGCCAAAATTGCTGAGGTATTGACTTGTATTTAAATGTTCTTTTGTGGTATTTGTGTCAATTCAACCCAATATAATTCTGTTTATCAGTTCTGTCAGGGATGGGTCACATGAGGTCACATGGGTCACATCAGCACCAACAGTCAGAAAACGTGTCTTTCCTGGCAACGCTGTGAGGGCTGTTTGGAAAGATAAACACCAGACGTGACAGTTTCACGTTCAAGCCGTCTTCTGATTGGATGTCAGCAGCCATCTAATGTTGCTCACTGCAGATTAAAAAGAAGAGTGTCGCCAAGGCGAAGCAGGAGGAGCGCATGTCAAAGGAGTTTGCAGCCATGGAGGAGGCTGCGCTGAAGGCATATCAGGAAGATCTGAAGAGGATGGGAATGGAGTCGGGTAAGGAGGGACTTCATTCATGAAATCACGCAGCAGTTACTGGACGAATACACTCAAACATTGTTGTGGTGTCAGGAACAGGATCGGGATTACCGGTCCTAGCAGCACCGCAGCCCATACCGCAGCCCATACAGCAGCCGGCGCCACCAAACAAGAAGCAGCAGAAGAAGAAACACAACAAGTCGTCCAGGGGGCAGAAACCGACACCGACGTGGGTTGAAGGAACGACGGGCGACGGCAACACTTACTACTACAACACCAGGACCGGAGGTGAGGAACTGGGGGGCTATGGTCTGTGAACAACCTGCTCGGACCCCCTTTGATTTGACGGTTGGTTACAGAGTCTCAGTGGGAAAGACCCGGAGGGTTCCAGGGGGGGTCGGACTCTGTTCAGCCTGAACAGAATGAGGTTTGAATGAATTCACTCTACTTTCAAGCGCGTTCCTCCTGGGGGGTGGTAGGTTCATCTTCAGGGTCTTCTCCACAGAGCCCCTGGATGGAATGTGTCAGTCCTGATGGTTACACCTATTACTACAACTCAGCATCCGGAGGTAGGGTCCTCTCATTCAACACCCCCCATCGTCAAGTCTGGTCACGACGTCAAACACACACTGCGTCGTCCTCAGAGTCCAGCTGGGAGAGGCCGACAGCGGGCTCCGTCTGTGAGGGTCAGGAGCCAGCGGCCCCTCAGCCCCCCCCCCCGGGGGAGGATCGATGCGCAGGCGGAGACCACGTGGCTGAAGAGGGGATCCGGCAGGTTAGAGGACAACGAGTAGGATGGAAAGACAGACGACCTCCCTGTTGGACTCAGGCCTTTGTTTGTCCGTCCAGAAACGGAAAGCAGAGGACGTGTCCTCTGAGAAGGAGGACGAGAAGGAGGACGAGGAGGAGGACGAGGAGGAGGACGAGAAGGAGGACGAGAAACCAGCCAATGACGGCGGTGACGCTCAAGAAAATAAAAACGACCAGGAGGAGAAAAAGGAGGCGGTCCAAAGCATGCCGGCTGAACCTGAAGTGAAAACAGAGGTGATACCCGCCAAGAGGACGAAGGCTGCCAACCCGTACGGAGCCTGGGAGAAGATCCAGGAGGAGAAGGACCCCTAGTAAGTTCATGCTATGACAGATCCACGCTGCTGCTGAAGCTACAGCTCCTTCTCTCCTTCCTCCACAGCGCCAGCGTGGACTTACAGCTGCCCCAGGTGGAGGCAGACGCCGCCGCCGCCGCCTTGTCCGAGCTGCCGCCAGAGCCCAAACCCAAGTTCAAGGAGCGCATCATCACCTCCCTCGGGGGGAAAGGTGGGCCGGCCTCCTTCAAGAAAAGCAAAACACACAACGGTAAAACCAGGAGCCTACGACAGAGAGACGACGACGACGACTGACCCCGGGGTCGTGCGTGTGCCGCCTCAGATGCTATTTTTGTATTCTGTCATTTCCGACCGTCACACTTTCCGTCTGGTTTCATGTCTGTCACTGGCAACGTGAATAAATGTGATCAGTTGTAAACAAACAGGGAATCTGAATTCATTCCTCCGACCGCTTCAAAGAGCCGCGAACAAACTCCACAGCTGACGAGTAAGAGGCACCGGCTGGCACGCACGAGCGGGGTGGGGGGTCCCGTGTGCACACAGCTGATAGTTGGATCGCCACACCCCAGCTGGCACACGCACACGCACACACAGACACAGACACACACACACAGCGATTTAGAAAGACGCTGTCAGGCTGTTGGGCCTACAGAGTCCTCATGAGCCCAGGTGGGGGGGGGGGTCCCTGTTTTATGACACCACGGGTCCACTGGGTGCTCCGAGCACACAGCGGACACACCTGGACACACCTGCATTCACGTGGGCTCCCCCTCAGAGCTGCCGGCTGTACCTTTAGGAGTCACTGTTCCCGGTGCTGCTGCTCCTCTCCACCACCTCCAGAAGAGCCTGTCTGTCAGCGCGCTGCAGTACGGCAGAGACCAGGTGGTCCAGAGCGGGCCCTCCCCTCATGAACTCCTGGACACGATGGGTGTGTCAGCTGGCAGGCGGCTCACGTGTGGACCAGCACACCTCACCTTTATGTCTCTGACTGTGGAGCCGGTCCTGTGGTCGGTGACACGGTCCTGGCTGAAGTTGTAGGTTCGAATCCTCTCCGACTGAGACCGTGTGCCCACCTGGGGTGAAGCACATGGAGGTTACAAGTTAAAAAAAACACAAAACCATGAAGTTCACATGTAAACCAGAGCAGGCGCTGACCTGCTGCCTCCGTGCCGAGTGCCTGTGCTCCGTCTCTTTACCCATCATGCTCTGGTGCAGACGAGCCTTCAGCACGCGCAGGGCCGTGTCCCTGTTGTGCAGCTGAGAGCGGGTCTGCTGACACTCTGCAGAAATCCCTGGGAGGGGGGGGGAGGACGACCATCAGGACCGGAGCGGACCAGAGCAGACGTTCAGGGGTTACCTGTGGGCAGGTGAACGACGCGGACGGCGCTGTCCGTCGTGTTGACGCTTTGGCCGCCGGCCCCCCGGGACCTGAACGTGTCGACGCGAAGTTCCCTCGGGTCGATGCTGACGTCACACTGTGACCCCAAAGCAGCTGTTAAACTGGGGGCAACGCTGACAAACACGCGCCAAAGGTCAGAGGTCAGGTACCTCGACGGGCTGAGGCAGGACGATCACCGTCATGGTTCCGGTGTGGATCCGCTGCATCCTGGAGGAGAGGCCCACCTCAGGGATCCTCTGCACCCGGTGAGTTCCCCCCTCGTGCTTCAGGCGTCTGTAGACCTTCTCCCCAGATACCCGTACGGCGGCGTGGTGCAAACCACCTGAGGAACGCAGCGTCAGGGGAGGTGCGTCTGGGGGACACGTGCAGCGGACAGCGGGGGGGGGGGGCCTACCGTACTCAGAGGGTGTGTAGTTCAGAGTGTCCCAGTCCCAGTTCTGGTGACAGGCAAAGCCCTGGTACATGTCAAACATCTCTCTGGTGAACTGCTGACAGATGTCACCTACGGGCAAATCATCACATCAGACCACCTGGAATACTGGGGGCCAGCAGCCCACGTCGCTCACACACCTCCTGTGGTTCGTCCTGACACCACCTCCAGCACCACATCACTGCAGTCCAGAGGGTCGGTCGGCACGAGAGCCTCAAACAACTGTGGAGGAGGAGAAGACGGTGAAACCCCGGACGTTCTCTGCGTCACGCAGCCCACCGTGTGCCGGTGTTCTCACGTCTCTTCTCAGGGCTGAGATCCTGGTGGAGATGAGTGCTTGCTCTTCTTTCAGCAGCAGGGTGAACTGCTCATCCTCATCTTTGGAACCTGCGATCGGAGGAAACAGGAAACACAACGGGGTTTTACAGCAGAACACCAGCAGTCAGAACAGGACAAACTGGGCATATTAATGGGAGGACAAGGGGAGGGTGACACCCTGATGACCATGTAGAAAAACATCCATGGGGTCTTTGTCGTCTGTTCAGTATAGGAGTCTGTAGAACATTCCAGGGAGTTAAAATGTGAAGGAGCTGAGGCAGATTGGAGTTGAAGTGTTCAAACCGTTGGGTCAGGGAAACATATTCAGTTTGTGAAAAACACAGAATACGAGAGTATTTTTTTAGAGCTCTTGGATAACGCCGCTTCATACTCCAGCACAGTAGGTGGCGGTAATGCGCCTTAACGTTGGTTGCCACCCGCCACAAGAGCAAGCAAGAAAAATAAGACGCTAGCGCCACCTTGTGGTCGTTCATCTGTCCACATACTGTACAGAAACAATCTCGTAGGGGGCCGACAGACAAATGAACTCACTGTTCCTGAGTGATGACACCTCCTCCAGCTCGGCCCCAGCCTCTTCGACCGTCTGGAGGATGTCGGCCAGTGGCTGCAGCTCTCCATGTCTCCTCCCCAGCTCCTTCCGGTCCGACTCACTCAGGTGTGACCGCTGCAGCTTTTCGCTGAGCTCCCTGTGTTCCTCCAGGATTTTCTGCAGGAACCTCTGAACACTTGTCTTCCCGAACAAGTCCCCCAAATCTCCATGGTACAGGCGCTTTGGGGCCCAGAGACTCCAAGGCTGCTGCACCTGCGTAAAAGTCACATATTTCCCGCCGGTGTGTCGTAATATAAATGTCCTCTGTCCGTTTTTACGGCTACAGACTGAGCACAGGCCAAACACTCGACGAAATAACATTTAAACACTTTCAAGGCGACATTACATTATAAAGTACAGTGGACAAATGTTAACACGAGTTTTTCAATAACATCCCGAAGAGTGACAAAACGGAAGTAGTCTCAGGTCACGTAGTGGGAATTCTGGGAAATGTAGTTACTTCTCTCCGGAGCTATCGCTACTGCTACGAATTGACCTTAGTCCACTAATTTTTCACGACAGCCAACTTCGCTAACCTTACTAACAGGAAGGATTTGCCAAGTGTCAAATTGACAACTTTCAAAATTAATGCAGATGGTAAGATGAATTAGCATTAAAAGTTATAAAGTTAAAGTTATATTAATAGTTATCTAGCACGTGCCACTAGAATGTTTAGAAACAGCAACGTCCAGCTTTTATGAACATGAAGTCAACTATCGTTAACAGGGTTAGCTGACGGAGGTGTAAATTTGGTATTCACTCATCTTCAGGAACACAGGGTCATTCTTCATTAACCAAAGCGGTGGAGGACGTCAGTAACCATGGTTACATCCAGGCTGAGTCCCTCAAGGAGGAGCAGAAGATGTTCAGATCTCTGCAGGTGCACAGCTGCCTTTGCATTCCTTGATCATTTCCTTCTTTTGTATAAAACTGTCAGTAAAAGATAGTGTTGAGAATGTGTTCAGCATTTGATTTGATACCCAGGTGACTTCACAGCGCCGGGAACAGACACTCCATGAAGCTGCACAGTAAACGGTTGAGCAGGAGGGCTGAGGGGTGACTGTGTCTCTAGGTGACCCTGTCACAGGTGGAGAAGGAAGGCCGGGAGGCAGAGATGGAGCTCAGGTGTAAGGCCAGAGAGCTCCACCTGCTGAAGGGCGAGATGGAGCAGCTGGAGCAGCAGATGTTGGTCCTACGTGAGCGCTGTATGTCCATCACAGCAGAAAACACCAAACTCCAGAGTCAGACAAGAGAGGAGGAGGAGAAGGCTGCCACAGCCCGGGCGATGTACGGTACGTATCAGAAGACGATGGAGGACCACCGACAGGAGGTTTGGTGTGCAGCTGACCAGACAGAGGAGGAGAGGGCTCCGACGAAAGACCCGAAGGACCCCGATGGACGAACGGTCCAGAGTGCAAAGGTGATGGACGTCAAAGCACAAAGCTGTCAGTTGTCTGTGGTGTGGGGGGGGGGGGGGGGGGGGGGGGGGGGGGGGGGGGGGGGGGGGGGGGGGGGGGGGGGGGGGGGGGGGGGG
>JBBMJM010155409.1:0-10399 GCA_037832705.1 Centriscus cristatus | reverse complement strand
ACACACACACACACACACACACACACACACACACACACACACACACACACACACACACACACACACACACACAAAAAGAGCAATCCTTGTATGTCCTGACTTTTCTGTTCTGTCAATAGGAGAACCAGGAGAGAAGGGACAAAAAGGAGCACCTGGGAGACCAGGCAGAGTTGGCCCTCACGGAGCTATTGGTACGTTTTTTGTCCTTATTTTATTCCCAACAATGAATTCCCTTGAATTACAACTGCAGAATCTACAAACTAAAACTCCTGGTCTGAAGAGAAGCGGAGGGAAAACCTCGTTGCTCGGGCTGATAACGTGCTGTCACATCAGTAACAAGCCAAGCCAAATATTTACATGATGGTGAGACACTGGAGGAGAAAGGATTTGCAGAATCTTCTGCAGAGTGACACGTGTTTACTGAGGGTGTCCAGATACTTGAACCTGCTCTAGGAGTCGGCAGGAGAAACTATTCGTAAGGATATACCTGAAAGATGCTGCATAGATTAGTGAAAATAATGATCCTAGAATGTAGAATAAGGCCTCTCTCAGTTAATATGAACATAATGATGTAAGAAATGAAGGCAGAGCACCAGTGAAGTTCAATTCAGTGAAAACCTGGACTTTACAGAATACTCACAATCAACTGATTGTGACCAAACGTGTTCAAAGGTCCATATGTTTGAAACTGGTTTCCCAGAAACACTGACAGAAGGAAAAAGTCTGCAGTGTTCATCATTAACGAAGAGTTAAGAGTAGAAACCTGCCACTTGAAAAAAGTCTGCAACGAGTTTAACTGACTCTCCTGATCGTAAGCCACATCTCTCTGTCGCTCAAAACCTTTTCAGGTCAACCTGGACAGAAAGGACAGAAAGGCATCATGGGACGCTACGGAAAAATGGGACCCAGTGGAATGAAAGGTTATTATGAAACTCAGGGGCGCTATATTCTTATACATACTGTTTGTTTTACCTTGTGGTTGATTACAGATTTTTTCTGTCTCAGGTATAAAGGGGGACATTGGCGATCCAGGTCCACAAGGCCCTAATGGAGAGCCAGGTCATAGAGAACGCCATCCTTTTAAGACTGTGAAACACATTTTGTGAAACTTGAGAACTGACTGAGAAAACAACAACACCACACTTTGTCTTGTCAGGTGTTCCATGTGATTGGGCCCCAATGAGAAAGATGATCGGAGAAATGGACATTGTTGTGGCCCAGCTATCCTCCGAGCTCAAGTTCATTAAAAATGGTATGATTCTACATCTACTGGAGACATTAGTTCCTTATGTTGTTTCACAACAATCAACAGCACATGCTGGACTTGTCAATGTGAAATTTATAGAAATACAAGTCCTCATTTTTCAGCACTGACCTCCTCTGCAGCTGTTGCTGGCATAAAAGAGACAGACAGTAAGGTCTATCTGTTGGTGAAGGAGGAGAAACGCTACTCTGACGCCGAGCTCTACTGTCAGACGAGGGGCGGGCACCTGGCCATGCCCAAGGACGACGGCGCCAACACAGCCATCGCCGGGTACATTACAGACGCGGGTCTGAGCAGGGTCTACATCGGCATTCACGACCTGGACCTTGAAGGTGTGTTCACGTATGTGGATCGTTCGCCCATGTCCACCTTCAGCAAATGGAGAAAAGGAGAACCCAACAACGCGTATGACGATGAGGACTGTGCTGAGATGGTGGCCTCTGGGGAGTGGACTGATGTGGCGTGTCACCCAACCATGTTTTTTGTTTGTGAATTTGACAAGGTCAGCGTGTGAGGTCGGTCTGTGACCAGGAAAGCGAGGAAACGGTCGCCTCTACTTTCTTCCTGTAAATAGCATCCTGACAAACTGATGCACAGCCCTGCAATCGCTTCCCCCTGACAACTTATAATCTATTTATTTTCCTAACACACACAAACTGATTGTCATCTTTTCCTGATTTACTAATTATATGTTAAACCTGTGCTCTGTGGCAGGTGTAGTGTTTTTGTGTAAAGAATGCATGCAAAGGAGCATGTAAAAGAATCAGTGTTTCTCCTGTATATTCATAAAAACGATGTTGTAAAATAAACATTCTACTAATGTTAAACAGCGACAGTCTGCTTACTCCCGCCAATAAGAGCAGACTAATTATCCAGCAGCAGTCGGTGGGTCTAATATTTGCTGAGTGCCAAAAAACAAGACGTTTCACATTTTTACGCTAATTTGGCATTTTCCTCTTTGCAAATCCTCCTTGGTTTAGTTGTGTGATTAATAGAAGTTGTCTTACAGCCTTGGCTGCTATTGTTTTTAGGGGTGGGCATCCCAGCTGAGATGTTCCACTGACCCCTCTAAGAAAACGTATTTGAATATGCATGATGCAGTCCTCCTAATAAAGCCCAGCTCCAGTCCCTTAAGAAATGAATAATTAATGCACAGATAAATTATGCATTTAATTGGCCAAGAGTTGTCTGACATGAACCAATTAGGTGCCATAGTTGGTGAAATCTCGTTACCGTTGTTGAGGGTATGGACAATTTGTGTGTCAATAGACAAGCTGGAAGTACAGTCAATGAAAATGATAGAAAACCCCACAGAGCATCTAACTGCATTTATACCCGTTACAATTGCAGGGATGTGTTAACTGACATTACTGAGAGTGATGATTTAATGCGTGTTGGTCATATTCACCTTGTAATGGATTCACCTTGCGTCCCCATCTGGCCAAAAACAAAAATAAATGCATGTTATTCACCTTGCCAAGCACATTCACACATTTGACATTTTGATAGAATCGTTCTGTCAGAAGCTTTTGGGTTAGGAAACCTTGGTAAACCAGGTGCAACAGGTATCAATGCATTCATGGCTGCAACGCTGGCTGCTGGAAAGCTGCGGGGTGTTGAGGAGGCGAAAGAAGGGCAAGAGGGAGAATGGAAGAAGTATTTCTATTTGTAGCCTGTAACGATCCGTCTATCCGCCTTCTGTTGCCATTGTGGAATATGTTCATTGATTGTGTTAGTCACAGAAGGATACCGCCAAAGAAAATCAGAGGCAACCTCTGTAAAAACAAAACAAGGCAAAACAACATGTCAATTAATATCAATGAGAAGCCGACAGATCGAAGTGGGCTGAATAGATGATATTAGTGGGCAGCTGTTGGACAAGCAGACAAGGGAGCAGGGTTTTCTCTGCTGCTTCTCCATGGAAACATTAACGAGGGTAGTAACCAGCTATGGTAGTTCACAGTAGACAGAAATACGTTTCGTCAGTGGAAGAATCTGTTTCAACATATCAGCAGTTATCTCCAGTTGCATTGTCTCAACTGTTATATAAGGGACGTTTCCCCTGTAGTGGTCCTCAACCAGCGGAATGGTTCCACCTCCGACGGTCTCTGAATATAACGAGGGGCGGGGCATCGCGGTTCCCGATTGGCGCCAACAGGAAGTTGCCGGACTCGCGGAAGTGACTACCTGCTCGGCGGCTGGAAATACGAATTTCAAACTGTGGAGTGAGTACACGTCACTGCTTCCACGCTGCAGAGAGAGTGCGTGAGTGTGTGCAATGAGTCCGAAGTTTGCTTGGCACCCCCCCACACTGTCGGGAAAAGGAAGGAACAGAACGTTAAACGTGGGCTCCGGCCGCCATTTTGAACAGGATTACGACAGCATTAGTCCGAGATAATTTATTTTCCCCGATCATCCGTTTGTTTCAAAACAGCATAGTTATTGTGGTTAAGACAGCAAGTTTAATCGAACGTTATGTAACATCCCATGGCAGCTCCCATCCATTTGAATTTATCTAATAAATGTCTGCGAAGGCCTCTTGACTAGTTTAAAATCCACCAACCTGCATTAAATGACGAACCAAAACTGAATTTACAAGATAAAAACAAGCACTTTAATACACAATTGTGCTAACAATGGATATAAAGGGCATTTTATGCGACATGAATTTTTATTTCGGTGCTCACCAAGGCTTGATTAATGACCTGTATTTACATCGGCCACTAGGGGTCAATCACGCTGGCTGAATCTCTGTTTATGGATATTAGACGTAACTAGAGAATTAATCACCTGTGTCAAATGTGTCAAATCGGTGCAAGCAAGGCCATTTTAATCACGATTTTCTTTTAAAATACCTTGTAAAACCTGATTCTCAGGGATTTCGTGGTTAGAATACTAGAGCACCACCACCACAGTCCGAATTATTCAAAACTTGCCCCAAAAGAGCCCTTTGTTGTTTTTGTTTTATTTATTTTTCAAGATGAACCATGTTTTGACATTTACATGCATTTTAACAACTGAGGCACCACAGAAGAAGAAACATGAAATGGTGAGATCACTTCCTGCATTTCATCAAATATACTGTACATACTGTGATTTAACTAACAGTTGTTTTCAGGATGTATACTGCACTTTTATTGTATTTGACAGATATTTACAGGAGGATCAACCCCTACGCAGACATGACTAACAATATTTACAGTCGTTTGTTAGAAAACAGTCGTTTTCTAACACAGTTCGCCATTGTTGTTTCGTCACCTACTTTCTGACATGTCCCTCCTCCTAATTTCTCACTGGCTGTTGGCAACATGTGTTTGCAGTTGGGTCGGTAATCAGTACATCGGCCTGATTGCATCCAGAGTCGGCTCAAAAATCTCAAACATGTGTGATTGACTGCGATTGAGGTCAGGTCAGCTCTGTCCACCCCACATGCTTGCTGATTTGAGTCTTCACCCCTCACACACCAACAGATTTGTGTGCCAGCTAATGCTGACTGATGCAGATTCCTCCCAACTGTGAATTGTGGGTAATATCAGGCCCCAGCTTTAATGTGCTGTCTCTGCTCAGGAGTGTGTCTTTGCACATGTAGCATTTCAATTAACATTTCCCACTCGTGAAACACATTGTGGGGGTGTGATTTGTTACGAAACCGTCCGATCATCAATCACTGTCTGCGGGAGGCATTGAGTTACCGTTGCATTCCACTTTGATGGGTAATCCCCACAGAGAAAGGTTGGCCGACTTGATCAAGTGCAGCGAGCTTCATGCACAGATCATATGCACCGGTGGGACTTCACAGACTGAAGACGACGACAACAACAACAAAAAGATCTCTTATTCAAACCCAAACTGAGACAATTTGTATTGTGATGAGGCAGACGGTGCAATGCTTTGAATCCAAAGCAGGATTGCATCGCTTGTGGGCCGGAGATGAACACGGACTCACACCGTGACGATGAGAACATGCCCACTCAGCAGGTTGGAGGTGGAGATGAGCTGGGAGGTGTGTGTGTGGGTCCCCTGTGAGAGATGTGTCTGACAACTGGGTTCTCTAACCATGAAAGATGACAATCCGGTGGCAGATGCCAATTGTTTCAGATAGAGAAAAATGCCTCTTGCTGTATCTGCAGTCGACTGCTGGTGCGTTCAGAAATAATAAGTCTTGGAGTAGAAACAATTTGTTGATTTTAGATGATTTAAAAAACGTGTATTCACACCCCACCCAGTTATTATGGTTTGAATTGTGAAGGTTCAGTTGTAATGTTTTTGATCTGACTATTAAGAGTACGTGTGCCTTTTTCCCCATTTGACCACTAGGTGGAGACAGAGACAGATGTATGTGTGTGTTGAGCCTCCACCAGCTCAATGAAGTATTAGTCATTCACTAGACTCGATGGTGCCGCATTTTACTCCACCTTGCCTCCTCTCTGATCCCTCATGAATGTGTAAACATGAAGTGTCCGGCGAGTACAAGCTTTTTAAGGGAACGGATCCATGTGACGAAAAAATGTCTCGATCTGTGGGCTGCTTAACTCACTGATTTCACATACGTTTATAGGGTCACGTGCGTCATTAATTTCAGTTTGACCTCACAAAACAACAGCGGTCTGGTTTGAAATGCCCGTTAAAAGATCCTTTTAAACATGCCCCACTGAGGCTGTGTAAAATCTAACCTTGCTTATACAACCTTGCCCCTTTCTGAGCCGGGTGTTTCTGTGCGGCTGAGCTGGATATATACTCACTGGAGGAGAAACTGACAACTCTGGGTTCCAGTGGACCTCTCCAGCACACCTCGTTCCCACTGGAAGTTAGCGTCTATGCTGAGTCAGGTGTTTGCGGACATTATAAAGAACGATCAGGGAATCTCCTCATGCAGCGCTGGAGTACAGTCTGATATTTGTACCATTAATCTGATGGAATACAGTCGCAGCGGTTTTCTGTTCCCTTATTATGAGCTAAAATTAGGAAAGTGGTGATTTTACTAATCAATTTAAATCAGTTCCAGTTTCACTAACATACAAAAAAGTAGAACTTGTGAACGTCACTTGATGTTGAAATTAACATGATTCCACAGGGACTTTGGTCTTTTCTGAATTCACAGGGAACTTTTCTTCTCCCCTCAGAGTATTGTCTGCGGCTTTGAGTCAGAGTTCAGTGAATCGGTATATTTGCAGAGCAGGATTTCATAAATCAGAGCCACCTGCTGCACAAATAAGTTCTAGCACTCGCATACACGGAGGCGAAGTAGTTTTGTGTAAAAAAAAAAAAGAAAAAAAAAGGAGCGTGGCTGCAGCACAGGTAGAATGGAACAGATCGCTCTTATTATGATCCATCCTCATACCGGCTCCCACAGCTGGGTTGGACATAGAAGATTAATGGGAAAAAGACGATGTGAAAGAACAATGGTAACACATTGTTTTAACGTTCCCACCGAGCAGGGCGATGCACACCAACTTCACGTGGTGTGTGACAGATGTTAGCGATGACCGGCTGCTGATCTCACTGAGGGGAAGTAGCCGTGTCCTGTGTAAAACTAGACCCCGATGTGCTGCCAGTGTGTCTGCTCGCCCAGGGCCGGGCCAGGGAGGGGCTCCCGCTGATACCCCAGACAGCGCCGCCGCAGGCTGCTGCGTCCGACCGGTTGGGATCCCTGTTTTCCCCCGGCTATCATATCACAACGTCCTCGTGTGGACTCCTGCTCTCTGCTGCATCAGAAGGCCACAGATTCCTGTTTCCTTGTCGGTCTCTGGGGCCTCCTGATGTACGCCGCCGTCTGCTCCCGCAGGACGTTGGGCTGTAGATATGTAATGGTGAACGAGAGGCTCGATGACCTGCTGTTTTTCCGCTGCAGCCCTCCTCACCGTTCTCCCAGAGTGACCGTCTCCATTTAACCATGTTGATTTAATTAAGATCTGCGTCCATCTCATCATTCAGGCTGCAAACGTGAAAAACAAGACGTGTAGTTTTGGATGTTTTGGATGTTTGTCCCCACGTTGTTTCAGCCACAAATGGTCGCGGCCACTGCAGTGGATTCAGTCTGAACTCTGTGTCAACTCCCTTCGTCAAAACACCAGTCGAACTTCACTTTTTTTTTTTAATGTGTGTGTGTGTGTGTGTGTGTGTTGTTTTATTTTCTTCCCCCGGCCCACCGTCGGCTGTGGAAATTCAAACGAATACCAACAGACTTTTGCGAACAAGTGAAGAAACAACAGTGCCATTCCCCCAGACTCCATGTTAGCGAGCTTGCAAACATCCATCGGCAGAAGTGTGTGGTATCACTCCAGCATCCCTGGAGCCAGCCCACGGATCCGAGCAGGCAGCTGCAGGAAAGAGCTCTGTAGCTGAAAAGGAACATTAAGTCTGCTCTCCCTCTGTCTGTGTCATCCTCTGTGAGGGAGATGCAGCTCAGCCCTCTACCTACAGAGGGGATGAGAAGCCTGTGTGGAGAAAATTGCCTTTTGTGGAAGTATTAATTCAGATGTGTACCTTGCTGTCTGAACATCACTCTGCACGCTCTCATTCTCTTCCTCTGTCGCTCCTTCACTCTCCCACCATGCAACTTGGTCCCAAACCTCGACACTCCCTCCCCAATCCATCAATAACCTTCCGCTGTCTACTGCTGGAGAATAACTTCTTCCCTCTGACGCTCCCTCCCTCTCCCTTAAAGCTTGTTTGGATTTTCATTGTTTGATCTGGCTTGATAAATAAGACAAATGCAGTTAGAAATTCATGGCTGCCCCATTTCATCAATAAATGATTAGTTTGCTACACTCTGGTGATTGATAGGTTGTGCACAGGATGTATTGGAACCAGATGAATTCAATACAGTAGGAGTCACTGGGGGGAACTACAAAGCATATCAGCTCATGAAAAATTGAGGTCAGAATGAAAACCATTAAAAAGAGCAAAGTTTTGTCCTGTCGCGTTCTGTCTTCTTCCTGTTAACAAAACAGCTCAACGTTGGTGATGAATCACACAGAAATCAGAGGACACTCGCTTTAATCCCCCCCTCCCTCTTTTATTTTTCTTTGTTCCTCCATGAAGTTTGCTGATGTACGCTTCAGAGGGGACCTTGAACACACCGCCAGCGGCCAGATGAAGAAACACACAGCCAAGCCAGAGAGAACCAAACAACAGAGGCGGGTGTCCAGAAACCCACTTCTTGTCTCAGCGGGGGGTAAGCACACCAATTCTATAGAAATATAGGTCTCCCTGTCCTGCCCCCTGTCCTTGGTTGTGTTTCATCAAACACGTCTGCTCTTCCCATGCTGAAATGAAACAACACAATCTGATGTGTCCACCTGTATGTCTGGGACGATGGTACATCTCTGCCTCTGTCGCTTCATTCGAATATTAGTCCAAAGTGACTTTGAAACGCAGATAAAAAACCAACCAAAGACCTGTTTCGTTTGATTCCTCACCGGTTCTTCAAAGTCCAAACAGAACACGGCTCCCTGCTGTTTTGGAGAAAGTGCAAGTCTGTTCTGTGAATGTTAAACATACGATGAGTTAAGGCCCTTTTGTTGAATCAGAAAGTCTTGTGAAATATGTGGAGGCATAAAGCGGCGGTCTCCGCAGACGAGATGAGAAACGAGACAAAGTCTCGATTGATGAGTTGTCTTGGAAATGTCACCAGGCAGAAGTTGTGTTTGAGTGTGAACGTCACCATGTGATACTTAAAAACCAGCGAGGCCAAGGACAGTAGGACAACACAGTCCTATGGAGTCGTTTCATTTAGGTGTGACACAATCAAACGGTGAATTGCATCAGACTGTAACTGTGTGTAATTTCTTGGTTTTTACCATTGGTGTCACTTTGAAAGCTGCCGTCGTGTGATGTTACTCTAAGCTGCTGATGTTAATTGTTTTTTTCTTCCTAAAGTCCCCAGAGTTAAATTAGGTCGTCTTCTTTAGAACTTAATCACCTTAGACGTGATCAAAGAGTCAGAGGCTCAAACGACACATGCATCATCGCTTTTGTCACCAGATTTCTTTCAACATTTTACCTTCTCATTCATGTAATTTTAGTAAAGTACATTTTCTTTTATCTCTGCTGCCTGCTTTTTTATTATTTAAACCAAATTACAGCGCTTCAGGCTACTGAAGTGGATTCAAGTTCAATCGCACGCTCCATTTTTCACATTCTATCAGATGCAGCAGCTGCAGATAAAAAGCAGTTTGTTTACAAAAGCAGACGTATAAACTATCCCCCGCTCACATCAGCAGCAACCTGTCACTGTCAAGAGCCGACCCCCGGACTCAAAGTTCACGCCAGCCGGCCGTATTTGTGGCAGGGCAGCTGTGGCTTTCTGTGGCCTTTTTGTCCGCGGGACCACTCTAAATAAATAAATGGCTTGACAGCAACATTGATCTCTGGGGAAGTTGAACAGGAATGGGAAAGAGAGAGGACAGGAGGGCAGTGAGGGATGGATGGATGGAGAGAGAGGGACTGAGCGTGTGCAGAAGAACGAGGCGGCGGCTGCCAGCCGATGAGGTAATTGTGATTAATCACTTTTCTCAGAGGGCAGTGTGTTCGGAGCACAAAACAAAAGGAGTGAGATGGAGGGAACAGGAGAGGTGCAGGGAGACTGCCAGCTGGAGGTGGACCTTCCGATTGATGTGGTCCAGTGGTCGAAGAGTCTAATGGAGCTTCCCCACGAACCGCTTCCAGCCCGTCTCTACTGGCTTTGGTTCCATTCAGCTTCTTCTCAGTTCTTCTTTGATGTGGGTGCTGACGTCATAAAGCTGCTGTGATTACTGTGACACAGACACATAAATACATATAGAACAAGGACGAGATGGAGAAGATGCTGCTGTTTGTAGATTTTTGTCACAGACAGACCGAAATAAAAGAGACGGAGCAGGACATGATCGCCCACGAGGAGCTCCGCTGCGGTTTCTCCGTCTGACTCTGACAACAAACGTTCCGACCAGACAAAAGTCACACAAACACAGTATGTTTACCACATCAGACATTTATAGAATAAAAAATAAAGAGAATAAAGAAGTGAATCGCTATGGATGGTAAAACTACTGTGGGAAAAGTAGAGGGACGTCCTTCTGTCTGTAGACATCCAATCAGAGGACGTCCCTCTGTCTGTAGACATCCAATCAGAGGACGTCCCTCTGTCTGTAG
>JBBMJM010155398.1:9371-22277 GCA_037832705.1 Centriscus cristatus | reverse complement strand
CACACACACACACACACACACACACACACACACACACACACACACACACACACACACACACACACACTCCTGCTCGGTGTCTACTTTCTTATCCCCACAGATTCATATTCAGTTGGAAAAGCTATGATGTCACAAACCTTTCAATTCAACACACAGCGTTCTTTGCAATTATTACGTGCTTGAAATGACCAATGCGTGTGTCGGCCGTGGCTTCACGACAGACATTGAGGGTACGCACACATCCCTTGGGTTTATTTAAGCCCGAAACTCCAGCAGCTGCAGACGTCCCCTTCCCACCTCACCCCCACTATCCACCATTGTGAGCTAACTGCGGTTAGCAATGGCTAAAACTAGCATGTGGTTACTAGCAGCATGACACCTGATGGCCATCAAAGTCTACATGGAGAAAACTACAAGAGAGAAATCTCTGCGAAGCTACGTGACGTAAAGCTGAGCAATCCAACATCTAAACAGCTAAACCTGAGCCCACAGTGAAAGGTCCTCCTCTGAACTTCAGGAAGTTCACGGGCAGGTTTGGAAACAGACCATGTTTTGCTGGCCGTGTCGAACAGACGACGTGGTTTCCAGAACATCTTGAAACAATGACCGCTGACAGTCATGAATGTGGACTATGTAGCATCGTGGTTTTCATGTGTAAAAAGTTCAGCAGCCAGATTCTGGAGAAGATTCATGCGACGACGACGAGTTCTCACAACAGTTCTCTTACCTTGAATTGACGGGCGAGAAAGGACGTTCAAGGACAGCACATGGAAGAGAGAAGAGAGGGAACAAAAACATGAGTGAAGTCACATCCCTACATACCCTGAAGATGAATATGTCACTCAGTGTGATGCATTCAGACCCGAAGCCTGACAGAGAACTCGGTTTGTGTGTTTGCACCAGGGCGCCGGATGGATTTAGTAATTCCACGTACTGTATATTTTATACAGCAGTATGACGTGTCCTGGTCGAGGTCAACAGAGAGAATCTACGATGGCAGCATGGAAGGTGAGACTGGATCTTACCAGCAGCTCTTTGGTTGTGTTTTCTCTACTGTGAAAAACTCTGGATATTTATTGTCTTCTCACCGTTCCAGCCTGACCACTTCTGCTCGACAGGCACATTGTTAAAGACCACAGGACCTGGTGGTTGTGCAACATTTTGACTTTTCATTTCCTCCTGAACTCACATAGTAAGACATCACTAAAACAGGGAAGTTCTCAGTTTTGAGAAAAACAATCAATACAAGACACAAATAAGGTGTAAGACCACAACCGGACACAGCTGCTGATTCCTTTCAGCCTTTGCGTGCCGTGCAGGGCCGTATCTTTCATCGCCATTAGACACGGCACACGGCCGTCACACACCAGCCCGCAGTCAGTCCAAGAGACTTCCACCACCGTTTAGGCTGCACGCTAACGTTAAGCCGAGGTGTTCCACGTTAGCGCACTGATAAGAACTTTTCCTTCATTTGGTCGGTTACAGGAAAATCACACATACTTTTCATTCCTGCTGTGCATATGAAATTCAGTTTTTGTTACTTCTTAGACTCCAAGCTACTTGTTAATGGATTGGCTGACTTCAGCTATAAAAAAAGATGTATTTGTATGTACAGTACATGTACGTATATCAAGATACACATATTGTTTCCCTTTGTGATACGTTCCTGCTGTCACACATTTCAGTTTCTTAATGCAAATGCATACATAGCTCTTTTTGCTTGCCTACTATCACTATTGACATTTCTATCAGAGCTGCTTCACTTTCCCCTTTCGATAAGGATAGAGAAGCTCCAGGAAGCCAAATAAGATAAATAAACCCTGAGTCCACCTCATCCAATCTCAGCCGAGCACTCACGCCAGGAGAAAAAAATAATTTTGTCCGAATCTATTTGTGATCTCATTCTCTCAGTCACGACCGACAGTTTGTGGAGTAGACAGACTGATGTCGGGGCCCCGCACATGAACCACGTGGTCAGCCGTCAACCTTCAGCCTCCTTTTAGACTCGTCTGAAGAACACAAGCTTGTGAAAGTGAATCAAACAGTTGTGATGGATCAGAACAACGCGGCAGTGTTTTCAACCTTCACAGAGAATATGACCAAAACCCAATGTCAACGCCGTTCAATTCAATGGAGTATTGTCAAGGGAGGATAATCGTTTTTTTTCCCTGCACAATCCAAAGGATCTAGATCCTCCGCCGACTTATCCGACACTGACATTTGATCATGACAGATGGCGGAGAGGCATCTTCAGTTTATACAAATATTAGCCAACATCTGCGAGGCGATGTGACATGCAGCAGAGGGCTGTGCACCGAAATGATTCAATTCAGTAAAACATTCACCTTCTCGCCAGTTTACAGCCGAAGGCCTGTGTGATATTTCACAGCACAATGAGCAGAAAAGGAAAACCGATGGTGTTGACGTGATTCAGCAAAAGTGGATGATCAGAGGACTGAAACCAATCCTCCCCTGACTCTACAAAATCATCGAGGTCGGGAGGCTCTGAATCGAAGCTTCGTTTGACCGCTGTTCCTGGAGAGAACCGTGTTTGGATCGGAGGACCGGTTGGAGCTAACGCTAATCACTAATGCTAGTCCTACCGAAGAAGACGATGAAGATGACGACAAAGACGATGACGAAGACGCTGGCGACTATGAAAGGAATCATACTCGAGCAGTAAAACCATCCACAGCTCAGGAGGGTCATAAATCCAATTATTGGCCATCGTTGGGTTGCCCATAAAACCGACTCAGTGTCTTATATACGTGATAAAAACAACGTCTCAGGTCATTTCAGGGAAATGCATCACACAGGCTTTGATATGCTTCCATTTCCCAACGTGTTGGAAACATCCCCACATCCAGCAGGATCAGAGAAGATCCGTCTCAAATTAATGGCGGCCAAAGTGGTTGTTGCAGTGTCTTGTTCCGGACAAAAGGTCAAACAAACTCATTTGGACATTTGTAGTCCGCTCCAGTTACAACACTGGTGTTTTGTAAGAATACTTGTGATTCATTTACAGCTTACCAGAAACCTACCACAACATTTGAACGAAAGTTTGAAAACATGAGCACAATCACACAGTGGATTAGAGCCCAAACCGGACTGATCTTCAGAGAGGGAGGCACGGCAACGAAAACAGCTCACCCTGCTAGTGGCCAAAGCTCTCATGCTCGGCAAAATTGTCTTTACTCAGCTCGGATCTGCACTTATCTCCTTCATCTGTTGGTTTTACTCTGTGGAATGCACAGGCTGAAACCATTTAATATCCTCCCAACGCACTGGCTGCTACAAATATTATGGTAAATGATGGTCACTTTGAAGTCAGCCAGGGCTTTCTCCAGTGAGTGTTGGGGGGTTTGTGGGGATTGTGGTGTGTATGAAGAGTTCAGCGTCAGACACACACATATTGTTTAGCAATCTAAGGGGCTCGCTCTGTTTTCTTTTTTTTTTTCCTCCTTCAGGTTGTTTTTGGAAGCAACTTCTCCCCTGTGGATTCCTGGAATAAGATTTGGAATGTGGTGCGAGGTAGCAGGGTTCAAGAGCTCAATTGGAGCATTTTAACATCAAAGTTGTACTTGGTTTTCAGATTTAAATACTTATAAGATACAAAGCGGCACATTGTGTTCAAGTATGAAACCGACCTGAGGGCAGCCTGAACACACAATGTCAGAAAACATCTGCCTGGTGCAGCGCTGAGCTCAGCTCTGAGCTGCTGTCCACCAAGAAAACACATTCAAGCTGGAAGCAAATAGTCCAGTAATACATGCTGAGTCATGAGTTCACTTATTATTCTGTAGTTTGGTCGTGAAGCGTCATTAAAAGTCCGACATGTGACGGATGGGAACACCTGCCCTGGATGAACTCCACACATGATCAGGAGATTCTGAGACGTGCCTGCACATATTTGCAGATGATTCTCACCAACTATGTCCAGCTTATACCAGCGTCACCGCTGAATCCAAGAGGGAGCTAAGAAAACACGGCGTGGCCGTGTCCCTCGAACTGGTCCCTCCCCTGCACTTCATGTACATGTCCTTTATTACATCCTTACAACCAAAGTGTTGGTTGTAAGTTGGTTGTAATTCACACCACTGTGAATTAAAAACCATCCTAAATAAATATGCTTGTAGATTTCAAAAGACCCAGGTCAGAAACACATTCTCACTGGGAGCGTGGTCACCCCCTCCTCCCCCCAAAGGGAAATAACAATGAAGGGGAATCTATTCACGGAGCCTGTTTAATGGCTGAGAAGCGGTGATCGACATGTACTGTCTTAATGAGTTTTTATGACATCCAACAGTACAATTTATTGTCCATGAGATATTTTATCACCTTGTACTGAGTCATGTACAGTGTAACTAACCACACATGACCTGAGAAGGAAAGGTACAGTAATAGCCCAGCTGGGGTTTTTCTTGTTGTTTTTTGGGGGGGCTTGGCAGTCAGTCTCAGTCAGTTGCTAAATTGCCGATTTGTTCCAGCTGCAGGTACCAGTACTTCTGCAGGATTAGCTCTGGGAAATATTAGCAGGCCGTTCTCACTCCAGGTGGCACTTTATCCGCGCAGCCTCATCAGTCATGTGCGCTCCTGTGTCAACGTAATCACCCATTAACCAGAGAGAAGTGAACTGTGCACAAACAGCATCAATTCCACACAGTGGACGGGATGAAACCTGACAGCGCCCATCTAGAACTGCCTCATCCGAGGGGGGGGGCAGGCAGCGGCTGTTTTACGCAGACATGGACACGTTGACGACGAGACAAACATTTCCCAGCATGATGAAATAATGCCTGAAGGACGGGTACGTGCCGGTGCTAATCCCCAGACAGATGCTGGACACACCTCCTGAGTACAGGTGCAGATGTTTGCCAACAAGACCTCCGCTGACATTCCTATCGACATCGACAGCTGCTTTATCGTCAGTTGCATCTGACAAACCCGCAGGAGCCGCTGAGACAATTTCTATTTGCACAAACGTTAACCGTGATTAATGCTGGAAAACATACGTTCACGGCCAAAGACTGACAGCGGGACACGAGTTCAGGGCGAACAGGCGGCACCGAGCCAACCCTGAGATGGAGCTAACACAGGGACGGGTCTGCTGAGTCACCGCATGAATGAATGCTATTTGCACGCTAACCTTTTCCCGTCTGAGTGACGTCAGTTCATTACTGACGAGCTTCTCGAACCCGCGGCCCCCCATCTGGATACGAAAGGTTAATGTTGGTGAGTTTTGTGTGTGGAAGGTCTTTTCCAAAAGAAAGCTCAACAACTGGCCGACCTCAACGACAAAAAGCAGAAAAACACAATCATGACAGTAAATAAAACTCATTTCCTACTGTTTGATTGGATTTTTGACTCTCCCAGACTTTCCTCCAGTGGCCCCAAGTAAATTAAGTCCGAGACCATGGACGTCGATGTAGTTGTGATTCATATTCAGCCTTCATAGGGCGTTCCGACATGTTTTATCCTTTAGATTTAATTATTTACTTTGAATTTTACTGGTGTTTTTCTTGTGCAACTGACTAACGCCCCTAAATGTTGAAGTTAAATATTTCTATTTTGGGAAGGTTTATATTCCCATGGGGGAATGGTTTTACAGGATGGTTTGTTTAATGTGACGGATGTTGGCAGGCACTTTCCAGTCTTTGTGAACCCACCCAGAGAAAACTGGCTGCTGTCATCTGTTTGTGGTTCAGAGCAAGTCATTTTTAAAATGTTGCATTGTTCCTTTTATTTTTAGAGGTTTCATACAGCTGAGTCACAGAGGGTTGTGAAACCATTGGATTTGCCCTCAGAGAAGAACTTATTTGCTGTCAAATACCTTTTAGTGTGTTTCTTTTTTTCTTTTTAATGAAAAATGTCTAATTTACTTCATTGCACCTTTTTAAATGTGTAAATTGGGGGATTTCATCGCTCATCTCTTGGTTTGTGGAGGAAACAAGATATTTACGTGCTTTCTTTATTTATTATACACACACACACACACACACACACACACACACATACGCGTATGCTCCCAAGCCTTTTAATGTTCCTAATAATGTTATACTCTGTGTGATTTAATATCCAGAAAAGCAATTATCAAGTGCACATATTTTTGTTTCAGCTGCAAATTGACTTATTGTCTGTTTGTTTAAAGAGGGAAAAAATGCACACATTAGTTTTAAATCACACTATTTGAGAATGTGGCAGCGTAGTTTTCTCTCAGTGGAAAGGTCATCGCACGCCTAATTAACAGTGACATTTAGAATTATGATCGCTGACGACAGGTAACAAGAGTTCCACTGGGCGAGAGGATCACTTAATCCAGAGCTTGGCTGGAGTATTGAGAGAAAGGTCAAGCATCAGAAGACTGAACTCCTCCAACGGTGGGGGAGGGAGGCCTCAGAATCATGTTATCATGTAAGAAAAATGTGCGACAAACAGCCAGCAGACTGTGAGTACACGCAGCAGACGCAGGCAGTAATTCACCATCAGTATGAAGAACAACAGCGGGATGTGTCTGCCATTTTCAACGTGGCTGTGGAAATTTTGATATAGGCGCTGCTGTCCTCGTGTGGATTCTTCTCTCCACCTGCTAGAGCCAGATAAAATTCACCACCAATCTACACCCCCTCTGGCTCTCAGTGCTGTAAAGGATGAGAGCAGTGATGTATGTGCAGTAAGACGCAGGAGGCATCCGAGCACTGGCAAGCACTTATCTACGAGGAGATGAATTTAAGAGTAATTGTGCTATTTTCTCCGAGGCAAAACTATTTTCTGGGAGTGCTGCCACAGTTGTTCGCTCATCCAGCAGCCAGAAGCTCAGGATATTTCGTGTTGGCTTGTATTTGGTATTTTCACCGTGCGCCGTTGATTGAGGGAAACTTGCCAAGAAGGCCCTTAGTTGATTCCTGCTTAAAAAGGTCCCCAAGTTGAAGCGTGCTCGCGTCATTCACCCAGGGCGCAGCCATTCAGGCGGACCGGCTCACAGGGCAAATGAGCCCAAATGAATCCACTTCAGCTTAAGGTTGGAGAAAAATGAGTGTTTCCAGCTGTGTGACAGGCCTGGCGGCCTTCCGATGAATGTCCGGTCCCAGTGACCCGGCCACTAATGGGTTTCTGCGCCGACCCGGGCACTTCCGTTAATAGTTATAAATTACACAGACTGATGCAAACAGAATGTACCGGGGGTTGTTGCTGGGGACTAATGACCTCCGGGGGCAAAGTTGGGAATTACAGGGAGAAGACAGCATACTGCACTACTTGTAACATTATCAGAAATGGAAAGTGGCTGAGGTCGGCAAACAACACAGAAAGTAAAGACGCTGTGCTGAGACGTTCTTTCGATGGTCATATACCCTTCACCCACTCAGAAGGAACTCATAGCAGAGTAGTGAGAGGAGCCAACCCTTATGAGCCTGAACGCTGAACAAAGAAGACTGTCCCTGGCCCTACATTCACACTAGCCCACTTTGGACAACTGTAATTACGTGACTATTTGAAAATGTCAAACAGTTCCTGGAATTTTTACGTGTCACTCACTCACTTCCCCTACCTGGTGTGAAGAAGGAGATGATGAAGGAGTTGAAAACAGCCATGTTGCTGTCATTACGGTAATTCACTCTGTTGCCAGAAGCCGGCGAGACATTACCGTAATGACATAAATTTTTACACTAGATAGAGGAACCAAGTGAAACTTCTCAGCTTTCAGGAACCGGTCAACGCTTTTTGATAGTACAAATAAACTTCACAAAAACCTTATTTAAAGACAGTTTCACCAGCAGGTTTATTTGAATCTTATTTGACAGACCAGGAGATCTCCAGATACCCGGTGCCGTTCATTTAGGCATCCATGGGTTGCTCCCCATCATGGTAATCTTGTCACGATCGCTCAGTTTTAACTTGGGACCCCATAGGGGGGTCCTTCCTCAGACTGAGAAAACTGAGGTTAATTAATGTGGATTCTACCAGGGGGGAATTCAAGGACAATTAATTTAAAAAAAAAAAACATGATTAATCCCACATATTTCACTACAAGGCCTGATTGAACGCGGTCAGACTCACAGATGAACGCCACTATAGATCAGTCAGCACCGTACCGCTTTCCGCTCCAATGTCAACTCATCATTCCCAACAGATGCAGCAGCTTTCAGCCGTGAAATCTGAGCGTTTGGAACATGTGGAATGCACCAGAGTTTGAAATTTCCAAAAAACAGACAAAGAATTGTATGTGAACTTAAACAGGCCCACTGGCTTCTGCTCTGGGGCCTCGGGGGGCGGGTGGCGGCTGTTATCAGAATGACTCATTTGCGGGGCTTTATGTTTGCTGCTAAATGTACCACAGGTCAAAGGTGAGATGACAATTGGATCCATTGTCTCCCCGACCAAATGACCAGAGCTTCTATTGTGCTACTTTTCCCAGAGATGGTTGGCGCCCTTCAGCTCTGCAGGTTTCCACACTGACCTTCCAAGGACCCCTCATCCTCCGGCCTCACAGTGAGCTTTTACATCAGCGCCTCTTAATTCGATGCCAACCTCACAAAAGTGAATGAAGGCAGAGTTCACATGCCGTCTGACAACGTCCTGACAAGACAAATTTGTCAGGACAATGAGGTTAAGTGTGACAAGTGCTATCGGCCATGGGAACTTTGTTCACTTCTCGGGTGTCTCGACTTGTTATTGCCTCATAATGCCTTGAAGGAGGAGAGGCTTTGAACGCCCGCCTCAGGGATTCCACTCAAACAGAATGCTCTGTGAGAAGTCGACACGGAGATTACAGTTACAACGCTACTCGGTCATACAGTCTGTTTCTAAACCAAACAGTTTAGGATAACACACCAATTTTCAACATGAATAATTTACAGGCAGCCGTCTGACACGGAGGATGCTTAAACTACTTCCCCCAAAAGAGTTCCAGATGGAAAGCAGTTATCCAGTGTGTTAGCAATGACCAACTGCAAAGTCTTAAAATATCTCCTGCAGTACATAAAATATCCAAATGCGTCCTGTGTGGCAGAGACATGTGTTCCAGATGACACCGTGGGACCGTTAAGTGTCTAGACAGAGTTTCAGAAGTCATTAATATATTTCCAATTGCTTCCAAGTGACAAATAACTGGAGATGAAAATATTTTCCATCCAGGACCAAACTCTGTAACGCCTTCCCATCCACCTGTTGGGTAGTGCAGATAGACATCGCGGGGGAATTCAACACCACATCAATATTTTATCAGTTGGCGTCTGCAAACTAATCAGGGAACGGTCAAAGGGGAAGAGGCTTCATGTGGATGGATACATTGGTGCAGTTGTCGTGGCGATCCATCACAGAGCAATAAACAAACTGGAACATCTTAAAATTAAAACGCCAACAGACATTCTACTGGAAAACGAAATGGAACAGGACGGGGCAGTCGGTGAGAAACAGCGTCTGTGCATGACTGACTTAGTGACAGTCGGCAGTAACGCACATGGCAGCCAGCACGCACGCACACACACACACACACACACACCCCTAAATCCCAGCTGCGTCGACAGGTCCGATGGAGCAGACATATATTTCACTTCTATGGTGTCATCTGTTAAACTCTTCACAGTGTGAATTCTCTCAAGCTTTTTCACCTCCCGTTGCTGTATAACTGCATAATTTCAGAGGGAAAAAAACAAAAAGCTCCCTGCTGGTTGGGGTCCGGTGCACCGATGACATCCTTCAAGTAAACGTACACAGCTGCACATACTCGCTGGAGGGAAATGTAACATATCTAAGCGCACTGTGCCGTTCAGCTCGGAGTGAGAGTGGGTTCAGCCTGAGCAGGCGCTGATTAGGCTACGGGTGCGAGTACATCAAAGTCAGGAGTCGTAATCTTTTCATCACGGCGCCCTGGTACTGAAGAGTGGTCACAGCTGGTTTCGATATGAGAGGCCACAATACAGAAGCGGCGCGAAGGCACTTTCATTCAAAGGCTTTGTGCGCCGATGTGGCTTCTGGCATTCCCATCAGCTCTCACTAGTTCAATATACATGGAAATCATCACGTTGCAGTCACAAAAACAGCAACAAAAACCTGTGGACGGACAGATGACACTACGTTTCTCCTTACTCCGCCTTATTTTTCCTCTCTGGCATAAAGCGTTACAAGGCACAACTCTGTGATACGTCACTTGGAAGTGACGGTGAACTAGCCTGAATGTGCACGGATTTTCCACTGGGGATAGTTGGGAATTTATCCGATCTCCTTCAAAGCCCTTCTGAAGAAGAGGAGGGAAAACCTGTCCAAAAATAGTTCAATACTTAACAGATGTTGCTCTGCTGTTTAGTGTTTCACTAAAGCACCCAGTAATCTCCATCCATGTGCCAGCGCCATACGAGACGCAGAAAGGGTAAGAAAATCGATACAGCTCCGCAGGCAGCACTCGGCTGCAGCCGGCAATATTATGGGAAATGAAGTTTTAATTTGCACTTTCTTGCCACCCACAGAAATGAACACATCACCCTGGCTGGGTTATTAATAAAAGCTTCTCCCTGTTGGTATCTTGTCTTTCTTTGTCAAACATTTTTAATTTATATATGAGATATACACAACACAGCAGGGGGAAGAGGATTGAACCTGTTTTCTTCTTCCACGACAAACAGATCCAGCTGAGAGTCATAACAGATGCCATCAGCAAGTACAAATAAGTGTTTTCTCTCCAGTGACTTCAAGGATTTCAACCACAAATCCCATGTGATGAGGAAGAATTTCACTTATTAATCTTGTCGCTTTATTCACATGAACCTGCCAGGCGTGAAATCAGGTCAATAAAATCAGTTTCAGTCAGTTTCAGTTTCATTTTAATCAAATTTGATCTGCATTTGTCATTCGCGACCCCTTTAAAGGCTAAGAGTAGTTAACATGCACGCTGTAAGTCATAGCTTTATCTTTTTTCTACCTTCTTACCAAACAGGTTAAGCTAGGCTATATGTGTATGAGGTGTTTAAGCTAGGCTACATGTAGACAGAGGAGCACATGTAGCCTAGCTTAACTTACCCAGTGTTTTTCAGAATTCTGAGGAAAGATCCTAAGCATTTCCATTGATTTTAAGTCTTAAAAGTAATATTCTTAACAAATAATTACTGTTAACAAATCACAGGACATCACTTTGACCAGTAGATGGTGTGTGATCAGAGATATGATGAAGCTAGTGGGCACCGGGCGAGGTGCGACCGGCAGCAATGCCTAGCAGGAAATTCCATCTTCTTGTACATTTACTTAATAAGCTGAAACGTCCATTGATCTAATTAATTAGATTCAAGAATCCATCATTTTGATTTACAAGAACAAGCACATGTAGTATATTTTAATGCATTAGTGTTATTTCCTGTGGTGTGACCTGTTTTTGACTCGTCCTTGACCTGGACCAGTCTCCTGCACTGTCGCCTGAAGCTGTGAATAAAGAAAAGCTCTTAAATCTGTTGAGAGGGATCAAATACTCTATCCACACCATGTGTCTCAGGTTCATACCCTCCTTCGGGGGCCCGTGTGGGGACGTAAATCACCGGGGTGTCATCGACCATAAACCCGTCTCTCTAACAGGGTGTGCGTTAATTCGGCTAGCCATCTTTGTTACAAACAGGCTGCCATACATGGAGTCCTGAGCCTGACGCAAACAACAACAACATGTGATTGAAAAAGTTACAGGGAGCCGGTGAACCACAAGCATTTCTCATGGAACTGTGATGACTCCACCCCATCAAATTTTAGTTATATACACCTCTGAGCGCCGGGAAACCCTTTAGAACATTATATGAGCGATAAGGCGATGCCTCAGATGGACCTGTAATTTCGTTATGGCAGCATCTGAGATTCTTTCCCTCCTCCTCCTCCTTCCTCCTCCTCCTCCTCTGTGGGTTGGGTTACCGGCAGCAAGAGAAAATGTGTCTAGCAGCTGGTAGCACATGGGGTCTCTCCTCTTTGCTGCTCGTATGGGATAAGAGCACAAAGACGCCAGCAGTGCACAGCTGTCTAGACAAAAGTAGGCAGGTTTTGGAGGGAAAAACGCCAATGAATTCAATAAAGTAAAACCGGACACCAGGACAGGAGGACAAACGCTCAGACAGTGTTGTTTTTTTTTTTTTAATTCTAGATGTCCTGAACCCAGTTTAATACAGTCTGAGATGAATTCTCTGGACACAATCGGAGGCACGAGATTAAATGTAGCTTTACTCTGCGACACATGTTTCTAGGCTTCCTTCTGTACGTGTGGGGGTGGGGGAGGTGGAATTTCTAGCCTGTGAACAACAACTCTGCACATGAAAGAGAATTAGGAAACACTGGACCTGCTCCGAAGCATGTAACCCAAAAACAGCATCCCCCCAGCAGAGATCTCCCGCCATGGAACAGCATGTCCTCCGCCGGCTGAGGAGGGATAACGGGAGAAGGAGGCTGCGGATCTATTTCTGTAGCAGCGTACTGCAAAGACTCAGTGATCTTCATACACTGTGTGGACAGGATTGGTGATCAATACAGCGAAGGCCCCCCCCAGGCCCGGGAGTGCACACTGATTTAATGTTCAAACTTAATTACCAGAGGCTCTTATCCACATGTCTGCGGCACCATTTTGATCCTATTAGTTATGACCTTTGAGTGCTTCACCCCACCGCCACAAGACCGGATAGAGCACAAAGACGTGTGTGTGTATACATTAACGCAATAGATGGAAGTGCTAAACATATATATGACTATAAAGGCTCCTTATATCCCCCCTCCCTCCAGGAAAATCGTGGTTACCAGCAGCAATAACTTGATTCTTCCATGCAGACAAACCCCTGTCACCAATACAGTTGAGAAGGGAATGTGACTGGGAGAACATACACTTTAAACACTGTATTATGTACTTAACTTGTGTATATTCACACTGGAAGGATTCTTTTTCTTTTATCT
>JBBMJM010155356.1:0-10402 GCA_037832705.1 Centriscus cristatus | reverse complement strand
GTGTGTGTGTGTGTGTGTGTGTGTGTGTGTGTGTGTGTGTGTGTGTGTGTGTGTGTGTGTGTGTGTGTGAGTGTTAAAGGAGGATGAAGCAGTTTGCGTCTTTGACTCACTCCGTGTCTGATCAGAGCAACAGGCCTCCATTGTTTCAAGTGGCTGGTCTCCTCCAGGGCATCTGATGGAATGAATGAGGAAAATCCCCATATTTCCTTCTCTCCTTCTCTGTCTTTGAATGTCCATTTTGGAGAGTTTGGACCAAATACATGTGGTATTAGCTCTCATACTGGGAGGAAGAGAAGATGGCTCCGGGCCTCATGCTTGTGCAGTAAGTATAACGGGCTGTGGGTTTTTGAAGATGACCCGAGGCACTGGACAGAGACAGACAGCTCTCAGCAAGGATAAACCAGGTGGCTGCCACAGCAACGGAAATGAGTCACAATATGGGCGTCATGTGACAATATCTTCTGACTTAATTAGCTTAGAACTGACTTGTGTTACATAGAAAACGAGAGCATTTTGTGATTAATGATGTAAAGCCACAGGAGGCAGAGATAAGTCCTGTTTGCTTGATGCAGTTTTGAGGAGCATCAGCAAATATTTGACTATATTCTCTGTTTGTTGTTGCAGCTACACAGTCTTTGATAAATGTTTGGAAGGGGGAATAAGAAGGAAAAAGCATCAGACAAGGTTTAAAGAATGAAAACAGGATGGATGAATGGATGGATGGAGTTGGAGGAGGACATAAGCACATGTAAAAGATGTAAATATTTGGCCGGTCAGTTGACAGAGGTCCAAAGACCGTCGATCACACACACAGACGGAGAGGGGAAGTGTTGGGCCACATAAAGAATATATTGTTAATGTTACTGTCAGGCTTTATTTATCAGCCTCGCTCATGCAAACGGCACAGAGAAAATCCAGTGAGAGAGATAAAAGAGGTAAATCGTAGTGGTGTCAAACAACTCACACTTATCTACGAAATGGAAAGGGTCATTGAAGAAACACACATATATTTCATTTCTGTAACAACACTTTCATTTCATTTCACGATCTTATCTGTGAAAGGATTTTAGTCCTAATCGTAAGCAGTAAATGTTTTACGAGCTGTTGGAGTGGCTCTGTTTTTTGCAGTGTCTGCTTCAGATGAGTGAATGTCTGGTTTATATTCTCTGAGTTCGTGCTGCTTTTCTCCAGGCAGCTTTTGGCTCCGGGATATCAGGACATATGGTACACCGCAGATGGATCCCGCAAATCCTCCTCTCCTGAGAACACGGTAGGTCTGATGTTTGACAGCCTGACGTTCTTAAACCGCTCTTAAAGGAGCGAGCAGGGTTCCTCTCAGGTGACTCTCTTCAGTGCTGCCTGCTGCCTCACACTGTCTGGGCCCCCCAGGGACACTGCTTCTACCATGGGGAGGTTCTGGGAATGGAAGGCTCCAGTGTCGCCGTCAGCACGTGCTCCGGACTTAGGTAAGAAAAACGTAATATGAGACGAAGGCTTCAAAATAATCCCACTGATTTGGTTTATGAACAAGTTTTATTTTAAATAAAAGTTTAAAATGAAGACAGGTCCACATTGAAGAGTCGATAAAGGAACTCGAGTATCTGTACTGACAGTTTGGGTTACGTTATGCCTGAATGATGGTACTGCCTCAAATCAAAAGCGTAGGTTGACATGCACCCCCCAAAAATTGTAGAGGTGATGCAGACCCAGCACAGACTGGTTAGATTGGTTAGCTTGGTAGCAAAGCATTTCCGGTTCAGTATTTACAGATTTCACCACCAAGACAAGAGTGATAGAGAGGTTCGAAGGCTTCATGACGGTGTTGATGACGCATAATTCAGAGATGATCGTCATCACATGACCTGACTCTCAGCCAGTGGATTTAAACAGTAATTAATTAACATTAATTTATTAAGGCGCTTCCCTTTTCCAGCTGAAGTGCACATTTATTGAGGAGAATTAGACTTTATGGTAAAATATAATTTTATCCTGAGCTCTTCAAAACTTTTATTGTATTTTATCTCTTGTACCAACGGGAGCAGTCTCCAATTGAGATGTCCAATCTGTATCCGGCTGGGTTAAATCGTAGGCAACTGGACTTCTGGTTTGCTAACCAGCAAACCAGCAAACCAGAAGTCCAGTTGCCTACAATTTAACCCAGCCAGATACCATGACCTGGATGACTGAGAACCATCACAGACATGTCCAATCTGTAGTACAGTGACTATCAACGACATCTAATTCTAACTGTAGTATTAAATGAAATGTAGTTCTTTCTGTACATTTTCAGAGTCATGTCCTCAGCTTCTGGAAAGTTGAGGACACGATGCTGAAAGTAATCAAATTACTTAAGTGCAACTGCAGTATGTGTCACATCATAAATCACGTGATTTGTCGCATAGATCTGACAGACAGAGCTGGAGTTCTGCAGAACTGATTAACAAATTAACGAAAGTGCAAAGACGTGCAAACAAACACACAGTGGAATCAGGGGTTGTGACACAGCAGAATTAGAATTGTACTATACTATATATATTTCCTATCTTAAAACTCACTGTGCTTAAAACCTTATGTTACATTTTCGTCTTTGTAGTTGAACATCTGCTGCTGTTTTTCTCTACAGTTGTGGGTTGTATGTTAGCGGGTCGTTTCGGCTCTGCTGCTGCTTCAATGTGCACAGCTCAGTGTGGGGAGCTTGTGTCCGGGTGTGGATCCAGAACAGATAATACTTCCTGCTAAAGACACTCAGGAAGCCGGCAGCAGCATAGACATGGGCTCGTAGCAATCATATCCATATGTTGGCTTTTTATTGTGGGTTCATTGCTCTGCATCTGGATGAATATATCTATGTTAATATGCTCTGGAGAAATGTCCTGTGGGGACATGTGGGTGTCTGACCTCTGCAGATGTTTTCTGCAGCTGCTTGGCTTGCTGGTGTGTGCACATGTGTGTTTGTAGAGAAGCAACTCAAGAGGGTTATTTTGTCAAAACCAAATGATCCACATCAGTGAAATTGCCTGTAAATAAACTGTATCTCATCTGTGTAACCACCACACCCAGACTGCAGAAATGCATGTAAACAGTACTATCATTGACCCGTATTGAGTTCCCAGAGCTGTGACTGGATGGAACCATTAGCTGTGCCATGTTTCCCCAGGGGACTGATTTCTCTGAACACCAGCGTCATCTACCTCATTGAGCCTGCTCCTGTTTCCACGGATGCTGAGCAACACGCTGTGTTCAGAGCCACTAGTCTGCATCTACCCAAAGGTAGCTGCCTGTATCACCATGGCAACAAGGAGGGGCTGGATAACTTCATCCATGGAATGACATCACCACAGAGGGTGAGCCTAGGAACAATACTGTTTCACACAGAACATACATACTGACTCTGCGTCTAACCGTTCTGTTGTGTCTTAAGGAACGAAGGGACCTGAGCCAGAATATGAAGTATGTGGAGCTGCTGCTGGTGGCAGACAAGGCTGAAGTGAGGACGCATTTACACATGAACACGCACACAAACAATACTAGCAGTCGAGAAGTCAAACAGATATCGGTGAAAACTTGTGTAGGATGTGTGGGCTGTTCTTATTTTAATATTGAAAAACGAGGGTGGTTTAACTTTGAATGAAAAATAAAGTGACACATTGACTGCAGGGTGCACCATCTTCTTTTTCTGAAGACAACATGAACATCCCTTACTTTCCAAGTAAATAACTGACAGATGTCAGATCTGATCAGTTCTGTTCAGTTCCACATACATGTGCCGTTAAAACTTGAGTCACATCTTGAGTCACGTCCTGTCTGTTGGTGTGGGTGTGTTGTTTCATCCTCTGCCCTGTGGTTCATCATGTGGTTTGCAGTTTGAGAAGCACGGGAGCAGTTTTGAAAAGACCAAACTGAAATTACTAGAAGCAGCCAACTTAGTCGACAAGGTAACGTCTGACTTGTACAGACTACAAACACACACCTGTCCATCACGACCACTAACGAAGACGCCCTCTATCATAGTACTACAAGGCTCTGAACATCCGTGTGGCGTTGATCGGTCTGGAGGTTTGGACCAGCCAGGACATGATAGACGTGTCTGACAACCCCCACAGCACTCTGGCAGCTTTCCTGTCCTGGAGACGCAAGCAGCTGCACACGCTTCCCAACGACAACGCTCAGCTCATCACGTTAGTGTCTCCCAGCACCTTCACCTCCGACTCTGGTTCTCGTCAACCTGTCAGATTCTCTCTGTAGGCTTCCTGCTGTCAGATTTTGGTCCAGTTGTTGGAACTAATCAGTCGTGGCGTGTGCCTCTCCAGGGGGAGGTCGTTTCAGGGTACCACCATCGGGCTGGCACCTCTCAAAGCCATGTGCTCCGACTACCAGTCTGGTGGAGTGAACACGGTAAGAAAGACCCATCCATGTATTATAGTGGATGTCCGACGTGGTACTGAGGTGAAGACTAAGCGGTTCCACTTTCATCCCAACATAGTGGGTAGAAAAGGAACGTTCTTTCATATTACGCAGTAGTTCATGTATGTTTTTAATATATCATTGGGAGCAGATAAAGCAGTTATGTTTGTAAAATTAATTGAAATGGACACAAAAGATCCAGATGTTACAAAAACAGAGAACGAGAGTTCATACTGTGTGCCACCATATTGAATTCTCAACTTTTGTGATTTGAAATAAAATTTGACTTGTCTGGAAATATTGAGGACGGATTTAGGAGCGTAAGCTCTCTCACTCCTCTTCTACATCTTTCCACTTGTCTTTGTTCTCCCCAACTGGTCGAGGCAGAAGGCCATCCACACGTAGCCTTGGGTCTGTCTTAGGATTCTGAGCCTGTAAAAGGACATTTTTCGAGCTGCTTTCTCTTAATCTATATCAGTTTGCTGAGCGTCATGCTGCCGATGACACCGACTCAGATAGAAAATGGAACACACTGTTAGTTATGACTCCAGAACGTGCATGCCATTCTCACACCTGTAAAGCATTTTCAGCTGGTGTCCCTGACTTGCACAGGACCACTCGGAGTCAGCCGTTGGTGTCGCTGCCACCATGGCTCATGAGATCGGCCACAACTTCGGCATGAGTCATGACAGTGCCGGCTGCTGCCAGGCCAAAGCCGAGGACGGGGGCTGTATCATGGCGGCTGCTACAGGGTAGGTCATCACATTATCTACAAACCAAAGGCAAGCGTTGTATCAAGTCTCGTCAGACGTCTCATGTGCTTGTCTGTCTCCCAGGCACCCGTTTCCCCGCGTCTTTAATGCTTGTAACATGAAGGAGCTGAAGAGCTACCTGAGCTCTGGAGGTGGGAAGTGTCTCTTCAATCTGCCAAACACCAGGGTCATGTATGGAGGCCAGCGCTGTGGCAATGGCTACCTGGAGGATGGAGAAGAGTGTGACTGTGGAGAGGAGGAGGTGTGTGTGTTTGTGTCAGGATCTGTTCATCTGCGTGTCAGCACCGCAGCTCATGACTCATCTCGGTCTGCAGGACTGTACCAGTCCCTGCTGCAACGCCAACAACTGCACTTTAAAAGCGGGAGCCGAGTGTGCCCATGGTGTCTGCTGTCATAACTGCAAGGTACAAACATGACAACGTGTCCTCGGGGTCAGTCACAAAACTACTACAAGGCTGTTGTGTTTGAATTGCAGCTTTTCCTCTCTGCGCTCCGTCCCGTTGGCTCTTTCACATCTAATCTTCTCTTGGTCTCTCACTGTCCAGCTGAAGAGCCCTGGGGTGCTGTGCCGTGATCCCTCAGGACCATGTGACCTGCCAGAGTATTGCGATGGGAAGGCAGAGTCATGTCCTGCTAACTTCTACTTGGTGGACGGCACGTCGTGCGCGGGCGGACAGGCCTACTGTTACACTGGAATGTGTCTCACTCTGGAGCAGCAGTGTCGCTCCCTCTGGGGACGAGGTGTGCGACAGTTCATATACGCACTATGTGTGTGGTGCTTTGTGTTGTACAAACTAGTATTACTTTGTCCAGCTATTTCTCTGGTGCCATAGAAATAGGCTACATCGCTCCAGATACACCCACACATGGATCCAGTACTCTGACTGCGTGTCTGCTCGTCTTAATGACACTGAAAGCGCTTCACTATTCTTTATACGTTCATATTCCCCCACTGCTGCATCAGGAGCGATTTGGAGTTCAGCGTCTTGCTCAGTGACACCTTGACTCTGAGAGAGACGGGAGTAGTCATCTTCTCGTCAACAGAAGTAAACCATAATGGCTGAAATCCCTCTAGCTGCTTTGCTGAAATGGTAGTGGTTGTAACATCACGCGACACCTCCATACAGATCCATGGCAGGGAGCTGATAAGTCATGTTGGGTGTAACGTAGCGAAACAGTCATTGTGGTAGAAGTGGTGAAACGCTGAGTCGTCAGTGGGCACAAGACGGCGTCCACATTCAAGCCTCCTGGTGAGGCTTTGTAGTACCACGGGAGCGGAACAGAACAGAGCGAGGTGCAATCTGCTCTCCGTCAGGTGGTCACATCACACACTGCGCTGGCACGTCTTTGTGGTGTTATGTTTGTGTGTGTGTGTGGTTAATGTCATGTGTGTCCGTGCAGATGGACGTCCAGCCCCTGACCTGTGTTTTAAGAAGGTCAATGAAGCCGGAGACATGTATGGGAACTGTGGCAAAGATCTGCTCGGGAAATATAGAAGCTGCAAGGACAGGTGAGGTCAGGACGTACACTGGTTCACGGCTCCATCCGACCAAGAATACAACTACGTCTTCTACTCTGTTGATCAATCAAACTGGTGAGTGTTTTTCTTTCCAGAGATGCAAAATGTGGGAAGATCCAGTGTTTAACTTCAGCATCCAAACCAATTGAAAACAACGCAGTTCGCATCGAAACCACAGTCAGGGTGGGAACCCAGAAGTTTCAGTGTATGGGAACGCATGTGTACAAGCCTGAGGAGGTGCAAGGGGACACGCTGGACCCAGGTCTGGTCATGACGGGCACCAAATGCGACATCGACTCGGTGAGACTCGTACTGGTGTGGGATGTCTTTGACGTGTCACAGAGCCACGTTTAACTGTCGCTTCTTTCAACAGATTTGCTTTAATGGAGAATGCCGAAATGCTTCTTTTCTCAGAGCGGATGACTGCAACGCAAAGTGTCATGGACATGGCGTAAGTTCCTGTGTGTCCGAGAAAAATCTTCTTCCTTGTTAACAGAAGAGGGACGCAGCCATTTATAATTGTCAACTATGTGAAAGGCAGAACTTTTTAACATTTTAACACGAGGTGAAGATACTCAGATCTGTTTTTTTGCATTCATGGTTGATCTCAGCCGTGTGACTGACAGAGCTCCTGATATGGAGCGGACACATGAAACATGTGCAACGTAAACAACCAGTCGAAGAAGAAGATGGTGGAGAATACGAGTCATAGTATAAAGGAGACTAAGGAAAACACGCACCACTGTAATCTGCGTGGTGGTGGTTGTCGGGTTGGCGCGTATAGGTTAGGGGAGAGGTGGGGTTAAGATGTGATCGTATGGAAATTATCGTATTCATCTCTCTGTGGTCATGAATTTCCTCCGGAGCTTTAATTGTCAGTTGTCGTGAAGTTGAGCAGAAAACTAGCATATTTCAGTTGATTCTTTTATCACTGGTCCTCCACCTTCACATTCAAACAGAGATGTTCTTTCCATCTTTTCCCTCCCCAGTTGTGTAACAACAAACATAACTGCCACTGTGATGCTGGCTGGGCTCCACCGCTGTGTGACCAGAGGGGTTCGGGGGGGAGCCTCGACAGTGGACCGGTCATCAGCCACAGTCAGACACTTTCCTCTGGACGCTTTTCTACAAACACTGTGAGTTCCTTATTAGAACTCACTTCTTCATGTCTCCACAGACGGCCTCCTTCCAGTCCTGCTGGTCCTCCCTCTGGTTCTCTTTGTGCTGCTGGTTGCTGTTGGACTTTGGTGCTGCTACAAACATAAACTCCACCCACTGAAAGCATCTGCTCCGCCCCCAGCACCAAGGTATCTAGATTACTGGAGTAAATGCTTGTCATCTCTAATTAGTGGGCAGAAGTTCAGAGGTCATTTGGGAGCAGTTGTGCAAATCCTGAATCTACTTTTACCCGCAGTTGTTCAGTATCCGTGGAAACAAAGCCTAATGAAACTCATGTGAACGGTCACGCCAACCCAACCTTTTTGCTGAAGAAACAGGACTCCGGTGCTCTGGTAAAGCCTGGAACATAAACATCGTTTTCAGCATTAGATCCTGTCACTGAGTGTCATTGCTCCTCCTCAGGAGAAGTCCTCCCCCCGTCCCAGCCCGTCCTGCTCCACACGAGCCAGACACGCTATTGTGCGTCCAGCTGTGAAACCGCCTCCCGTACCTGTGTACGCTGCAGAGCGGAGGGGGTCTGAAACCCACATCCAGTCTGACGCGTCTTCTCGCAGCCAACCTTCACTTTCGAGCAGCGCTCCCTTTAAATCTCCACAGAAGCCTCAGCAGAGACGACACCCGGCTCCGCCGCCACCGTCAGCAACTACACCTTTACCCTCTGTGAACGGCCAAACCAACTCACTGCCTTCAACAGCACTGAAGCCCCGACCAGACCCGCCGAACAGACCTCCGCCACCTTGTCCTGTCAGCCACACATCAGTGGTGAATACCAGTTTGTAGACACGTTAACATTCTCAAACGTTTTATTTTACTATTTTTATTATATAATATATATATATATATATATATAATATCATAGAATAATTTTATTATTATTATTTATTTTTATTTACTATTTTATTTCAAATGTCTTTCCTGTGATTTTCTTATGTTGGAACAGCTACCGACCAAAGGCCAGCCGGTCACCACTCAGGCGTTGCTGAGCGCAAAAGATGCTCTGGCTCCATCTGCTGGACATAAAAAGCCAGCCAGGTAATTCATTCGTCCTCCAACTACAACGACCATTAAAACGTTTGTTTTTGTTGTTGATGTCAACACACCTTGTTATTTATATGATTGTAAAAAGTCACTTGATTTACAACCATTACTAGTTCTTCATCCACTGTCTGCTTTCAGCAAACTCATCTTGTTTTTCTTCTTCTAGATATTAAACCAAAAGCTCAGGAAGACGTTTGGGGTCCGGTACGTTGTTTTAAGGGAACGAACATATCACTGTTTTTTGACTGCGGCTCAGTGGGTGTCTGTGTGCCTGCGTTACACTTGAAACAGCCGTAATTATTCTAGATACTGAGGAAATGTGACAGTTTTGCTTGTGTTAACACTGTTGCAGGAATAATTTATTCACAGAGCAAAGACAAATTCATGTTTACAGTTGTGTCTCTCGGAATAGCATCAGCTGTGACGTAATGTCTTATATTAAGAACAGATGCCAATTGTAACGTGTGTGCTTCTCACATGAGACGAACGGGGTTTTGACTGGACTGAGGGACCGGTGGGAACCTCCTGAGCATGCTAACTATTGCTGATGACAGGGACATGTGTGAAATGTAGCAGATGATTTCTTGTTTTTTACTCTTTACTTTCTTGAGTTTTTTTTTTACACTGTTGTGTGCACTTTGTATCTATTTCGGCACCTTCTGTATGTAAAATAGACAGGCGGAATATTCTGCCAGTCGACAGCCATAACAGAAGCAGGTTTTTTTTAAATCTCAACAGTGTTTATGTCATTGCCATCAGTCTGTCATGACCTGCTCCTTCAGTGGAAGTCACCTTTGTTAAAGTACCGTATCATAATTCAATTTATGTGCATACAATATGTACAGATATTACTACTTCTATGTGTCCAAAGTTGTGGCTGGTTTCCTCACATGTCTGAAATGTAAAATAACATTGACTGTACAGTGAAACCTCAGCATTATTACAAGGTACTGTAAGAGAAGAAGAAAAAAAAACTGCCATGTTGAACTTCTCATGAGACCTATGCAAACTCCAGCACTGTTCACCACCTTCAACTGGAATTCCATTAAAGATGACATATTACACATTTCCAATCGCTGTGTTATGATTGTGTTGTGAGACTGAATTCTATAGATTCAGTGCAAAAACTGATTGATTATTATATTGTCTGACGTAACAATCTTGTTGTGAGCAGTGAACGTGGAGCCGTCAGAAGATCAAGGGTTTTGGTTCTGAATACTGCGCACACGTATTGACAGGTGGTGACACATTATAATGTATAAGCACGTGTTTTCAGTGTGCTGTTACCGGTTTAGTTGTATAAGATCCAGCCCCTAGTTATGCTGCTACTGGCCTAGACTGCCGGGGGACCATGATGCACTGAGCTCCTCTCTCTCCTCCTCTCTCTCCTCGCGCTCCTCTCTCCTCTTTCTCCTCCTCTCTCTCTCTCTCTCTCTCTCTCTCTCTCTCTCTCTCTCTCTCTCTCTCTCTCTCTCTCTCTCTCTCTCTC
>JBBMJM010155346.1:0-10403 GCA_037832705.1 Centriscus cristatus | reverse complement strand
CATATGATTTCTTTGTTTTTTATTTTTAATAAATTTGCAAAAATCTCAAAAACCTTTTTTCACTGTGTCATTATGGGGTGTTGTGTGTAGAATTTTGAGGAAGAAAACGAATTTAATCAAATTAAGAATTAGGCTGTAACATAGCAAAATGTAGAAAAAGTTAAGCGCTGTGAATACTTGCACTGTATTATTATTTTGACCTTTCACCATCAGACTGTAAAATACAAAGTGATTCGGAGCTGTTAAGTTCATGTTCTTTTCATGCGAAATGGCGTTGTCATCTTTGTTTACAGCAAAGAAAAGAATAGAAGAAAAGAGCATTATTTAATGTTATTATCATATCAATACATACATGGCTATAAAAGCCTGTTTTCTGGAGTGAATTCCGTGGTGGGAGACAGTAAAACTGCAAACCTAAAGAAAATTACATAAAATAAATGCATGATGTTTAACCTTCGTCCAGCAAGTTCTGTCTAGTCACCAGAAACATGAACCACTCAGAACACATGATCCTCTGCTGAGCAGCCAGATGTCGGGGAGGGGTTCTTCAGCATGCTGCTGATTTCCCATTTTAAAGCTCTACCTGAGTTCATGATGACGTGGCATTTCCCCGGTGTTATGAATATTTTGTACACAGCAAATGAAGGGGAAACTTCCCCGTTATCACCGGACGTCTTTTACAGGATGATGATTAATACACAGGCCAGCTCTGTGTTCTGTGTGTCACTAGTAATCACTCCGGTAACACCGGTTCATGTACTGTATATTCACTTATCAGTGAATGCATGTTTTTTTTTTTTTTCCACATGAAGAAAATTGCTCTAGGAATGGAAAGAAAAAAAAAAGATAATTATGTATGACATAAAAATGGCTGAAAAAGTGACTTTTCCTTTTTTTTTGTAGCACTAGAAATGTATTTTCCACCAAAAAGTTCATATCACACTTGTGCAAATAAAATAGGTGTTGCTTTGGGCAGACAGTTGGACAAAAGGGTTATTTATAAGAAGCACAGTTCATGCTTGTTAGAAGCAGAGAGAGAACGTGTGACCAGTCTCGGTCGAGCGACTTGCACAAACACTGACTGCAGCACCGACTAATGGGAGACAAATGAATTAATTGAGATGAATTGTTCATCAGCGTTCGCCATCGTAGATTGTTGGGGAATTGAAAAGTTCAGTGCAATTTGTGTTTGCACGATGAATGGTTTCATTAGACTAATTCTACCAGGAGGCGTCATTATTCCTCGGCTGCAGACTGACTCTGACAGATTCAGTCTATCACCAGTTTGCTGCGATAACGTCCTGCTGTGAGAGTCAGGAGCCCGATGACTGGAGGTTTGACTCGCTCACAGGCATCTGTTGGAAGAACATTTGAATGGCATTCCGCTTGTGTGGGATCTTTAAAGGCGTTTTCCTTTGTGTTTCTGCATTGTGACGCCGCATTCATCTTGTCATCCCTGTCTAGAAAACCCACTGTTTTAAAGACGCCGACTCACTTTGACTATGGCCTCTTACTTCACTTTTTCGTGATTTTGTAGTGTTTCGTCCTTATTTTGAATTTCAAGTCATGTCTATATGATGTCATTCAAAGATGCCTTGAAATAATGTCTAAAATATTATTTTTTATTATTGTAATAATAATAATAATAAACATAAATAATGTAACAGAGGCAGAGTCAGTGCTAATTAAATCTCCCATTTGCCACTGGAAACAGCAGAAACCCCCCACCCACCCAACACACACACACACACACACACACACACACCCTCCTTCTGTGGCATTTACTTCCAAGTATGCGTCAAACAGAGAAACCGGCAGCTTGACAACAGAGCTTTCATCTCACGCCCCAAATCACTCTACAATTCACCAGCAGGTTGGGGAAAAAAAAAGAGCAATGGAGATTGCGGAACTGAAAACGTGAAGCCCACCTCTCACATAAGACTGTCTCTGTTGGTGCCCTGCTAGTTAAACATAGCTCAGCAGCCTCTTACATCCCCATTTAGACATGAGGTTGTCACTTGGGAGGAGGTCGTCTGGGTGACAGTGATGAGAAAGCCCAGATGCCAGACACGCTGTCAGCGCTCGTTAGGGTCAGCTCATTAAAGAATGAAATAAATAAACCGGTGATGGAACATGTGAGGGAGAAGAAGCCGGAGGGAGACGCCTCGTTCTCCTCCAGCTCCTCTGCAGCAGAGGCGGTGAGGGAGATGGATCGGAGCAATTGAGCTGTGAACCTGAGCGGCGCAGCTGCGTTTGCTGCAGCCGCAGCTGATGATTCTTTAAAGGAAATGGATCAGAGCTCGAAGCACTTGTCATGTGTCACCGAGCCACGCAGACGCTTGCCCCACGTATAGCAACCTGCTCCCAGGCTGCCACAGATCCGTCAGCTCCTCCCGTGTCGGAGAGAGCAGGCAGGAATTCGGAGAGCTGATGCTGCCTGATCTCAGTCAGAATCACTCAGCTGATTGCAGATGAGACAACCGACACGTTGATATAAAAAAAAAAAGCTCCAGTGACAGCGAGAGCTCTCAAAGTCTGACATGGAACAACCAACCGTCAGTCACGAAAAGTTTACTGATCGGCACCGGTTGGGAGAATGCGCCATCGTCTCATGGAGAGAATTTAGTTTCACATTATGCACAAATCAACGCTGGTTCCTGCCAAAAAGACATAAAAATTAAATAAGTGACATCAATAAAGTAAACCAGTTTGATATCGGGGTTTGTTGCCAGTGGGATTTGGAAACGTCTTTTCGTCTGTGACGAACTGGCAAAATATCAAATATCAGGAAGTGAATGTCTGAAATAACATAAGCTAACTTCAGACGGTGATGGAAGACTGATGAGTCAGCATGTTCCCGCATCAAATGGGCTCTGTAAAAGCAAGTAAATTATTCCTGTTTGACTGTTTGCAACATGCCTGTATGAAAATGTCAGTATTTCCACAGAGCAAATGTCCAGGTTGTTGACGCCGGGTGCTGTCTCTGTTGTCAGTTTAGAACATTTCATCCGTCCTTCTGGATCTTCATACAATTTGTGCATCTTTCTGACCTTGTCCCCCCCACACACACAGACCTCCCACCCCAGCTGAGGAATGTGAAGGTAAAGCACATTCTGCTTATTCCACCTGTGTGTCCGTGCTCGGCTCATCTTCCATCCTTCCAAAGTTTAACGAAAAAAAGTAAGAAAATCACAGTGGGGAACCTGCACATGTTTGGCTTCCTCCTTTCCGCATTAAAAGACTGTAAAAAACAAAACAAAACAACAGATCGATTGTTTTAAAAGTTTGGTGGAAGTCAAAAGTCTGAAGAAAAACCTCATCGCGAATTCTCTTTGTGAACTTTGAACTTTGAGGACAACAGGTTGATAATAGGATCAGAAGAACCAGTCTCCATTCAAACGGATTCAATCCTCCTTTCGGTGACGCCCATTGGACTGATACAGAAACAACTCATCCATCCAGGTTTTTCCTTGAATTTCTCACTCGTCCGTTGATGGACGCATTAATGTATTTATCAGGCGATACCCACAAAGACCGTAATCTCTTTGCAGTGTTCCCACTCCACTCTGCTTCAATCAATTCCTCCCAGCCGCTTCTATCAGCCCCTCTCCTGTTTCCCCTTAAGAGAGATGTCTGTCGATACTCTTTCCACCAAAGCCCCATGACAAGAGGAAAGCGGAGGGAACAGTGATCAATTTCAGATATGGCCCGCAGCACAGGGTTTACTAACAAAAGAGATTTCATGCGCTGTTAAAGCTATTGAGTGGCCGGTGGATTAGCTCACACTTCACATTAACCCTGAAACGTGACGCCGACGATGGCCCACTTAACCAACGCCCGGACAAACTGCACCACTTAGACCCCGTAGCATCGGTTGTATATCGAGACCACTCACAGTTGGCAAACAGTCGCGTTTAAGAGATGCAGAGGTTTGACGTAGAATAATCCAGATGCATGATAGCGCGCCGTAGCAGCTGAGCTAATTGACTCTGAAGATGACGCAGCCTTTTTGTTTTGTTTTTTGTTTTAAATTCCTCTCGAGAGAGCCGGGACATCGGGGTTAGTTGTAAAACACGTCATTTAAAATGTCACACGGTGTCAACAGTTTTGAAATGTCAACGGTCGCGATGCCGTCACCGTCTGCGGTTGAATTAAACAAAAAACAACAAAAAAAAAATAGAATAAAATAACTGACCTGATGTTTTAGATTCACTTAATTGGATTTTTCGAACTGAAGTCGGAGCTAATTACCGCAAAACTGATGTTTTGGCCGTGTCTGTCACAAGATTGCTGTTCCCTCAGTAGCTGGGAGCTGAAAGGTTATTTTCATGATGGATTTAAATGTTGTGTGACACGTCTGTTGTTGTCTTCTCTTCAGGAAATGAAGCGCATGCACTCAAAGTAACACCATTAGTGGGTTCTGACAGACTACACTTTGGTGCGAGCGGCTAAATTCCTCTTATTTCCAAGAGCAGCACTGAGCCAACAGACCCAAGAATATTTCTTACAGTGTTTTCAGAGCACATCATCATCCATCACTGTTGTGTTACAATGAGGACTGACTGTGTAATTTGTTTGCTTTGTTTGCTGACAGCAGTTGTTTGCAGTTCCTCCCGACAAAAAAAAAAAAAAAAAAGCAGCAGAGGAAAAAAGAAAACCTGAAGGATATTCAGAAACTCGACACTCCTTTAATCTCCTTTCCTCTGCTGTGTCTTGTCTCCGTTTTACGACTCAGCTTACACCCACAAAATGCATTGGGAAGGCAACAATAAATACATGCAGGGTTATTTTTACTTTGGATTGAGATGTCGATCGCATACTTTAGTGTTCACTGAGGGTTCTGAAACTATGCCGTTCACACCCTTACAACGGACGGACTCGGTTCTGTAGGAAGTTAATTAGAAGACACAGTCAACCTGAATGCTTCTGTGAAAGTGAAATCGTAAGAAATTGACTGATTTCATATCATCAAACTCAGTCAGTGGCAGCAGACTACAAAGAGACAGCGGGCATGACACCTGAAGAACGCTGTAATCTGAACTCACCGCTCAAGATTTAGGTCATGCGACGACTGGCGCGGCACTGAACGCCTGTTTGAACGCGTCAGACGGAGGTCGTACCGCAGCCAGCGTGTTCCTGTCCCTTTGTGACACCACACACGTTATTCCTCCGGAGCACACGTGAACACTTTCCAATCCTTAAAACTGGCACTTGAACCTCACAGTCATCATTTCCCTTTAAATCCACTTTGTTGGCTTAAAGGGAACAATTCAGTAAGTTCTGTGGTTGTGAATCACTTTCCTACAAATTTCAAAGCTCTTCTATGAAGGATTTAGATAACGCAGGAAACAATGGAGTCGCCCCAAATTCCAAGTTTGTCAATTGGGGTAAATTTGTTTTGGTTTTACCTAAACTTGCTTAACTCAAATGACCTGCAGCGGCTAATTCGTCTTCCACCGTCGCTATTTGCCTCCGGCAGCTCGCTGTTTTCCGGGCTGCTGTAATTAATTTTGAGAAATAAAGTGCATCTCGCAGCAGAAACGCAGAGATCTGCATTCTAATCTGGAGCGATTACAGACACTTTTGATCTGCTCTTACACACAGATTCATGTGAGTGTGTGTCTGTCAACAATGGGCTGGAAAAAGGAAAAATGAAGCGATTAGCGCAACCGGAAATCCCATCACGCTCCCAATGTCAAAGCTGCGCTATGTTGGAAGACTGCGGCGTCTACACATTCACGTGCATTAATGCGTGTTCACATCCAGTCTTGTTTCAGAAAACACTCGCATATATAGCTTCATCATTTTTCTTTGTTCACAGAATGGCTAGAAATCTATTGAGCGGCTGCTGTCTGGGGACAAGAAAAAAAAAAAAAAGAAGCTGGTTCTGCCTCTGTGAGTGATTATTGGTGGCTGACTTGCATTATATCGCAGGGTATTCCGTCTTTATTTAACAATATCGATCTGCGTGCTACTAATCGTCCTCACGAATGTTGGAGGGGAAAATTGAAAGCAATTGAGTCTGACGCAACACGGTGTCTGATTCCCATCGCAGACGCTTTGCTCCTTCTTCCCCATAAACCACCTGCGCAGTGACTGAAAAACATCCCTTCAAACCAACACGCTAAATAACGAGGACACGGATGGGAATTCTATTAGCTGCTAATCTGCAGTCAAGGACTTTTAGTGCGCTGTGCGCTGTTTAAACATTCCACCTGCTGTTGCTGAGAGGTTGTTCTTTTTCTCAAGCACCGAAAACGGACAGCGGCATTTTTACCTCGAAACCAGGTGGGCCCTGTGAAGACGCTCGGTATTCGGATCAATTAAAACCCGACGACGCTCGCGCGTTTGAAGTAAAAACGTCCTTCAAGACAAAGAGTGTGTATCGACGTGCGCATGACTTGACACGGAGATGGTCACTTCCAGGCATCAGAAATTCAATTAAGTCGGAATTAGCGAGGAAGACGCGTGAGTTGTGCTTTCTACCCACGGCTTTCACAGCAGCACAAGAAAACACTGCATGAGACATAAGATCGCGGATCGAGACGCGCCGATTTGTCCATGTTTCATCACGACTGTGTACATTCAAATCCCATTTAACAGCACGAGTACGTGATACGCCAAAGACATTCTCAGTCGATGAGATTTCCACGGATGTCTCGGAACTTTCTCCACCAGTCTCCAAACTCTGTGTGTGTGTCCCGACGTTATCTCATCCATCTTTTTGGTGTCGTTCCTCGCGCCATAAAGCCGCCTTGATACGCTATCGAGTGTTTGCCCCAGTCTTCTTTCTTCCCCCTTTCTCATGCGTGTTTGCACAGTGCTGCTCAGCGCGCCGTCACAGACTAAATGCTGACACCCACACTTGCTCCCTGAAGGTCACCCGAGACCTCTCTGAAGACCACACAGACCCACGCGGAGAAACACACTGAAGCTCCTCTGGCAGGGTTTTAGTTTACCTAATTAATTGTGTTTCCCCACGTCCAACCACAACGGCTGCTGGAGAAGGAGCTCAATGTCTCCTGCACGTTATCCATGTATTTGTTGCACACACACACACACACACACACACACACACACACACACACACACACACACACACACACGCACATATTTCATATTAATCCCTCACCTGAACTGAGAAGTGGGGTTGGAAACCGACGAGTTGACAGCTTGATGCTCTTAGATGAATGACGGGAAATAGTTCAGGTGGGGTGACCGAAACAACAGCTCAACCAAGAGTCGAAGGGCCCTCGAGTGGGAGAAGCCGACGTCCCACTGTCGCCTGTGGACGGGTCAGATAAAATCCTACCTGTTTCATTTCACTTTCCATATGTCCATATGCAGCACCAACTGCTGGACCGTTCACTGTGCTCAGAAAATCCACGACAGAATCCGTGGGCGGGGCTTAACAGCATGACAGTGGTTGTGGACTCAACAAAGATGGCCGCTGCTGATGAGGAGCGGTGGTTTGGTGTCAACGAGGAACAAGTTCTGTCCAAAAGCAACAAAGGATCATTTCCGTTCCACTGTCTCTCCATCACACAACTTTTCTCCAGAACAAACTCTGACAGTGACTCGTTTCTCTCCTGTGATTGGTCGCACGTCCATCCAGTTGTGTGCAGTGGTGTGTTGCTCTGAATGTTGCTATGCTTCCTTTCTATACATTATCTCATTGGAAATAACCACCAGGCAGCACATCAGTTTTACGTGAGTATATCTCATTACCACTGGCTGTTTGTCTCCAGAATGAACCCTGTGTCCTCATGCGCCTGACCCGGAGACCACCGAAGCTTCGCTGTGTGTCGGAGGTCTCATTTGTTTATTTTGCACAATACAAGGCCAACTTCCCTTACTTAAATGCTGGCTGTCATTCATTTGTTATACATGCACCCTCAGGCCCTTTGCTTGAGAGTTGTTTTTTTGCATTTGTCATTAATACACAGGAAAGAAAACAATACCTAGCGGGTCTCGTAGCATTAGCGCCCCCACTGCCCACACAGATGTCACACCGCTGTAATTAGTTGTGAGAGGACAGGGTGCTTGGAGATACCAGGACAATATTGTATTTTTTTTTTATGTATCTCATTATTTCTTGCTCATATTCAAACGTGACCTTTGGGACAATTTTTAATCCTCATTTTATTTTTGCACACAACAGGTAGCGAGAGCTGGAGGATGGATTGAGAAAAAACATGTAAATAGGAGAGCAGCAGAGAAGAATCAGATAATGTGCAAAACGAGGATGGAGTGCATGAACAATGGCAGTAAAAAGTGATTCCGGAGACAGTTCAGATCCATTTCTGAGCCTAATATTTCTTTCCAAAGACGTATTAGTGAAAATAATAGAGGAACAGAAAGTTGGAAAGAAAGTGTCCCTGTGAAGTAGTGAAGGGAAAGTGAACCTGGAGTGGTTGTGATGGGTGGGATGGAATTATTTGTTGAGTAAAGAGGGGGGGGGGTCAGGGGCAGACATGGAGAACTCGCTGATTCTCATGAATATAAAGAGCCTACTTTACAGGGTTAATATACATAAATGCCTCCTTTGCAGCCGGTTTCATTGGACTGTCATGCAGATCTCTGAAGTCTTAGTGGCCGTACGTCACACCTGTTTTCATTAGCATCCTAAGCACCTTCCGTCGCCGAGGCGACTTCCTGCCACACGTTTCCTGTACGAGTTACATTTCATCAGCGACCGTCAGTCTGGCTAATACGGACTTGTTTAACCTGCTGCATTTTGCCGGGTCGTCTGGCCAAAAATGTAACACTTCCGTGTCATCGCCCAGCAGGAAGTGCTGCCGTCCTCCCGTGAGCTTATGGCACGAAAACGAGGACGTTCCACCCAACAGCATTCCCACTGACAACAAGTAGAGCAGCCCTGTGTGTGTCCTCATCATTTTCTGCTTCGCAATTTGCTTCCCGATTCCTTTATATTCCACTTTAGAATCCAATCACTCGAATTCAATCACTCAAAGGACAATTTTTTTTTATCTCATTGAATTTGGTGGTATTTGCTGCAATCGTCGGACAAAATGTGCTTATTACAGAACGCGGTACGGGGTCAAACATGCCGATTCAGATCTTTCATTCAGCTCTGCTATACAGTATATAAATACGAATATGATGAAAAAGGCGCTGCAATCCATTTGTTTTTGCCGTTATAAGTACAACAGGGAATTTGATTAACAGCATCTGGCCGGTGATGAAGATGAAGATGGTTTGCTGACGGAACACGTCCAGTTTACAGACACTGAATCGTGAACCAACGGGAGCCGCGGCTGACTATGAATACAACTCAAGATGAGAGGGGAAAGACAAAAAAGAAGTGAAGTGTCTGTTGATGCACAGTGTGTTTCGACAGTCAGACCTTCAGACAAACTAAAAGATCCTGAGTGTGATTTCATGAATGCAAACACGTCCTTTGTTAAGTACGAACCGCTGTGCTGTTTCACTTTCTCTCCACCGAGAGTTCTGCTTTTTTTTTTTTTTTTTTTTTTTTTTCCATTATTCCAGACTTCGATTCATGCTGACCTCCAGTCAGGGCCTGGCTTTTAGCAGTGTCACTGCTTCTGGCAGGGGAACAGCCTTGTAAGTCTGTGCGAGAGCGTCTGGGGGTGTTAGGTTAGAGAAGGTCTGCCTGCGTTCCAAGGACTGTCCCCCGGAGGTGCCCGCGGGGCTGCTCGAAGGTCAGCGGCTGTGGGCTGCGCGTCCCTGTGCTAAGTGCTCTGTTCAGTGTCGCTCTGGGAAGAAGAGGTGAGGGTCTGCGTTGAGTTTGAAAGCGTTCGTCTTCTGACATTGGACTAATGCGTTTGACAGAGATTAGAGAGGGACAAACGTGTACTTTCTGCCTGGTCGGATTGTTGAAGTGATTAGGACAGAAAAGAAGGAGGACAAGTACCACCTCAGCTCACTGCGGTGGTCAGTTCACCAAGGTTGGTGTTGTTATATCAACTGTGAACCTTCAGATCACCAGGCAACCAACAGGTGATCGATTAATTCACTGAAATCACAACGTGGCCAAGTAGAATATCCTCAGGAGGAGCTGCAGCCTTCTGATGACCACATCCTGACATTGTGGCGGAAATGAGTTAGAAACGACGACGTAGGAGAAGACGTCAAGCGATTTGACTTGTTTACAGACGATGTTTGTTCACGAAAACAGACTGGGTGAGTGGTACATGGAACATGGTCACATCAGTCAGTCAATTGATTTTAAATCTGGATCATCTGGACAAAAAGTAGACAAACAAACAAAATTAAAAAAAGCTAATAAGCTTTGAACTCATCACATGAAGGTTTTTAGACCCAAATTACATTTCATTTTCATGTAACACACACACACACACACACACACACACACACACACACACACACACACACACACACACACACACACACACACA
>JBBMJM010155325.1:0-10404 GCA_037832705.1 Centriscus cristatus | reverse complement strand
GAAGAGTACGTAAATAACGGCTGGGATCGCTCAAATGTTTAACCAGTGTCCCCTGGAAAACGAAAGTTAAGTACAACTACAACAACAACAACAACAACAACAACAAAACCCAACCCTTCATTCTTCAGGTGCGTGCCTGTATGAGCGCGCACGCTGGCCCCGCCCACAGGCGCGCTCCCTGTGACGTTGCAGGGAGGATGTCGCCAGTGGCTTCAGTAGTAGAAATGGCAGCGCTGAGACAGGAGCGTCGGTACGGGCTCTCCTGTGGCAAAATCAACAAAAACACCCCTAACCGAACTCTGTACCACGTCAAACTCACTGACACCGCCATCCGGACCCTCGAGTCCTACCAGAACCTCAAGGTAAGACGAAGAACCAGCTCCAACTTTGTGGCGTCTCTGTGTTTTGCACCTATATTTTCTTTCTTTCTCTCTCTCTCTCTTTTTTAAATCGCCTCCCAACTCTTCCAACATCCACGTTCGCTTCTTCCCCGAAGCACTAATAACAAAACAAAGTTAAAAAATTGCCTCGGATAGCTCGTATGGTAATGTGCGTCTCTCTCTTTTTTTTTCCTTCTGTTAACGTTTGGGTTATTGTGATCATAACAGGCGACTCAATATACTCTGATGAATGAAGGGATTTCTTTAAAGCCCCTCAGTCAAATTTGTTTGGAGCAGAAGAAAGGCCGAGCTGATTTTGAATTGTACACGTCTGCTTGTTTACCAAAGCATAATCTCTGGAAAATCCCGAGTGTATTAAAGTTTGACAGAGGTTTGTGATTGTAGCCTGAAGCCTGCTGTTTCTTCTTGGCCATTAAGGAAATACTGGTGTCAGGCACATTTTGAAAGGCTGTTTTTTTTTCTGTTCCGAGTGTGTTTGTGTGTCTGAGGCCTTGCTGGACTGTGATTAAGACCAAAAGGTCTTTTCCCGGAGCAACTGATAAGACAGTTATGACTGTTAAAGCCTCCTTTGGTTTGTCTGCCGTCAAAACAAATACGTCTATTTGCATGTGTGCCACTTGAAGACCCGACCTGGACAGGAGACGGGCTGCTTTCTGCGTTCGTGTTGGGTGACAGGGCTCGGGCAAGTTGTTGCAGGGCTCTTGTGTATTATTGTTTTTTGCCCTTTACACGGCTGGAAGCCTGCCCAGCTCAGGGCTCGCTGCTCTGCGAAGCAGAGAAAGCTCACACGGTTTCCTCAGGGCCTAAGCAGGCAGGACAGAGTTGTCCAAGCCAAAAGACCACCTCTGAAAATACAACTGTGGACTCCCACTGAGCTGTGGAACACGTCCTCAGATGCTCCAACCTGAGCGGAGTTCTATCAGCGGTCGTTTACCACAACCAAACATCAGCTGTACTGACTGTCTGACACCTTCAGCGCGTTTGTTTGTCCAACCCGCAAAGTTATTTCAGTTCATATCGTTTTGGACACAGAAAACGAGAATATATTCAGGAAATCACAAACGGTTTGGTTTTAATTGTCTCAAAAAACAGTGGGGTGTTATTTTTCTGTTGTCTGAGCATGTCATCAGTGCCAGTGTCTAATGAAGGGTCATTATAGAGGGGTTATCATTTGGAAATAATGCGATAACGAAAATAATGAGCATACGCACGTCTGAAATAACGGTTGGAACCATCTTTGAATGCACAAATGTAGTCACGATTCAAGTCCTTATTGTCAGACTCACGGCTCAAGGCGCACAATAAAAAACAAAAAATACACACATCTAGGCACATGGAATGATGTAAGATACGAGTATTTACACGGGTATAACATGTATGAAACAAGTTAAACATAACAACCTTCTGACTACAATCAAACCGAATGTAAACTAATGTTGTCAATACATAAACATCAACCAGGGATGACAGCGGCTTCATGGACGTAAAACAGCAACAATGAATTCCTGGTTCCACATGGTCAAATATGTGTATTAATAGACCTCTCAGGAGATTCATAAAACACACCAACCCCCACTGGTTTCGCTTTTAACTCATTTACGAATGGTTCACACATGTATCAAGCGAACGCGCCAAGTGCTTTAGTAAACCGCATAAAAAATCTGAACACTTGTCCTCATGTCAAACTGTTTTTAATTTCTCGCAAGGAACAAGCTGCTTCCGTCATGCTGATCTCACTGTGGAGCCAGTTTTCACTACCCCACCGCTTTCTGATGCAAAACAAGCGTTGTTTAGAATATTTTATTTCAGTCAATATTAAACGCTGGTGAAGAAAATCAGAAGAATGTTCTTTAATAGGGAAACCCTTTCCTGAATCCATTAATAATACATTTATAACCCTGTCGGACACGTGCATCACTGCATCTATTAACTGTGCATCATGTCGCCTCAAAGCAGCTTTTTTTTTTTTTTTTTTTTAATCAACATATTTCTTTATCGGTAGGGGGGTAAGAAACAATGTAGGTAGTAGCTTAAAGTAAACCTCTAGGTTTTAGAAACCACAGCTTTGAGGGCTTAAGAAACTATAGTAACTGCTTTATATGTGTAAAAACAAAAAAGATATATTTATAATTGGTGTCATGAGGAGTTGTACTTTTGCTTTGGGGGATCTCTTGTAACCTAAATTCATTCAAACATTAAAAGGCCCCTCTCCCACCGTCAGGTTTTCTGTAGACTACCGACTGATTAGTCAGACACATTCCTCTGAAGATTGGGGCCAGAAACCTTCGAACTGATGTCGGAAATATATGTTGGAGAAAAAAAAACTGCCTACAAGTGGTGAAAACGGTAGCTTTGCCCAGACGAGTGCCACCCAAACTGAACTGAACTGGATGACAATAACATGACCTTTGTTCGATCCCTGTGGCAGCGCTAATGTTTATTTTCACCCGAGAGAGGAAACAGTGATTTAAAAACCATGATTGTCTCCTTAACCTTTATGCAAGTGCTTATTTGGACCAAAATATGATCTTCCGCAAAATCAAACCAGGTGGTTTTGTTGCTGAACCCAACCAGACCAGCACTAAAACCTCAACACGTCATAAAACAAGTATTATACGGTGAATGTGCTGCATCAGAAGGTCAGGACAAATGGTTTACATGGTCGTTTGGATTGGATGGCGCGGTGCAGTTATGGCAATGTTTTTTGACATTTAATGAGGAGCAGTAACCTCGTTTATCTCATTAAGCCAGACGGTTTCCATGGTCTCAATAGAAATGGAACAATGGAATATGTTTTCACGAGACTGACATGATTCCCATGATTCCCGAATGACTGACCAGATTTGTCTTCTCTCCTGTAGGCATCTCTATCGAATCAGCCATCGATTTGCTTCAAGGGGAGCCAGGGGGTAAGATCGTATGCTTTGTCTAATGCCTCTGAAATTAAATGCTCTAATTTGAGCTCCTTTGCGATAGTTCCCCTGTACGTCTTATTTATTATTAGCATTCACACGTAGCCCGGCGCAGTCAGGGTTTCTTTTTCTTAACCTTACAGATGTCTGTTTTTTGTTTTTATACTTTGTATTCGTTGTTTTTTTTTTTACACTTTTAAGACAGCTCAGTTGGATGTGGTTAGCGTGGACCCCTGGTGTGGAGTACCCACATACACATGCCAATACAGAGTCATCCACACACTCCAGCTAGAACCTAAAATAAATAGTGAATATTTAGTCACAGCTGTACCATCTCCTCGATTCATGTTCCGTGGTTCCTGTAGTAAAGGAAATATTTACAATGCTTTGCTGCCTTTGTGAATACACCCGTCTTAAAAGCAATGGGGGGCGGTGTCATTATACTACGTTATATCAAAAGTCTTTGTATGTACAGAGGGGGTGAGGCACATCATCTACACTTGGCAATAAATGCAAAGGAGAAGTCTAGCGAAGTCAGCGCGGCCACCAGTGCCCACTCCCCCGACTCCCAGGCTGCCACACATTTACCTCACAATCAGCCCCGTCTCAGAGAAGTTGCTCTAATCCCTTCAAGAGCCGATTGCGTTGGCGAAAGTGACTTTGCTCTGTACACAAATACCGGGCCTGTGTGCTCACAGGGGCCTAGAAGCCCAAAGACAGGGTACACTATACCCCCAGGCTGCTAGCCAGGTTACTGGGTCAGGCTTGCAACTGGGGAGGCTTTGTTCACGGAGGGGGAGGAGGGAGGAAGGGAGCCGGCGAACCCCAGGGAGCCCTACGTTTCCACGCCTGTTGTCTCTGCGCAGACATGAAAGGTTTGGAATACAGTAATGGCACATGAGCGGCGGAATTCTTCTCTCGAAGCTCTCGAAGGGTGAAACATATGTGACAAATATCGTATGTAATGAAACATCCATAAGAAGCGGTGGATTAAGAGTCTGTCTGTGATGCAATGTTAAGTGAGTCCAATTTAAGAGTACTTTAATCACTGAATGGGATTCGCTGATTATATCAGCTGCCACATTACATATTCAAATTGCTTTGCGGAATTCAAGCATGGGCTCCCTCCCCCTCTGACAATAGTCCCCGTGCTGGACGATTGGGCATTAATGAGGTAGCTGCAACCATTGGTGGGGGAGGCCAGATTAAGCCGTTAGTGGGGGGAGGTTGTTGGTGAACATGGCAGTCTGGCATAAAACGGCCCGAGAGGATAACCGGTATCTATGTTTGCAGGTTTCAGCTCGGCAGACGTAGCTATTCATCCAGGAGTTCTACTGGACTCGGTTTCGGGTTGTTTATACCTCACAAACCGGTGTGAAGGAAGGACAACGTCCATTGACGGGTCGCGAGCCAAACAGCCTGATCGTAGAAGCCACAACCTGATCCTCTTGTCATCACGTTTCCTACAAAACGGGCACTTCCACGGCCACAAAAACTAGAGGAATTTTCGAAAATCACCGTCCTGGCGTCACTCCAGGGCTCTGAGGTATCTAAGGGCCAGAGCTCCTGTCAAGAAATAGCACGCTGAGGTTTTCTCTGTGATACTGTAGTTTGTCTGGCCGACTTGTCATCAAGACGCCGGAAAAAGTACAAAATGTGAAACACAAACAGGAACAATCTCGTCTTCTAATCAGACTCGATATCGAGAGTGGCTGGGAAAAAAAAGAGGCGAATGTGATGAAACCCTTTGTAAAAGCACAAATTAGACGGTGGGTGACTTTGAAATCAGCAGGAGGGATTAAGGAATATATTGAGGGTTGGCCGAGGTTCCCAGGGCCAGGAATTTCACATCCTAGTGCCTGTTTACCTCTAGTGCAGGCAGCTGCCATGATCTATATCTAGTTTATTCAATCTATTTGAACAGTGCCGTCTTGTACTAATTTATAATTCTAATTCTAAAGTATGTGGTTGTTCTGCCTCTACGACCATATCGACGAATCGGTGAACATAACGCTGCACAGTAGTTTCCTGCCGTTCAGACTACTGGACACCAGTTTTATAAGTATCATAATACAAGGGAAGGTAAGACTCTGAAATCTGGAGTTTGGTGGTTTCCGTGTATGACCTGCTCTGCTTTCACGTGTGCAGCTGTCACATAAAGGCAGCAGTGTCGGATGAGGGGAATGCAGCGGCGGCGTTCTCGGAGATCCTCTCTTGACGGCCGTGTGTGAACGCTTCGCTCCCGCCCACCTGCCCTCTTGATTATTGTGCCGTTTCACCCCGTGCCTCTGCAGAGTCCTTCGGAGACATCGGGGCCTCTGTCTCGCACGCTGCTGCTCGGACTCTAACCCCTGCCACCAGGTCGCTCTGCTTCGCCTCCTGCTCACACGGCAAATAAGCTCTCTGCAGCGTGCAAGTGTGTATGCAAGTATGCACCCCCCACCACCACCACCACCACCATCCCCTTCCAGCTAATTAGAATAACAATTGTTGGAATGTGGTTTTAGAGCAGTTTTCTCCCAGTGGAATGGCATTGAGAGGCAGCGTTGTCCCACGTGTTTCTGAAAGGGCACACGCCGATCATGTCTTCATCCAGATGTGTTCAGCTGGGCCTAATTCCCAGCGTCCCCCTGCTCATCTGAGGCTCTCTGTTTCTGTGCAAATAAATGTCTGGAGGACTTTTTAGATATATTTTAAGAGGCCACACAAGTTTGTGTCTTCAATCCGCTCTTCTGTCATTGTTGTGGGTTTTGTAAAGACGCTATCGTGTGTGCACCCGCTATGAAAGATAAAAAAAATCAGTGGCGCGAGCTGGGTGGGTAGTGTCACTGAAGGTGGCGCTATTCATTTGACTGGCTCCAATTGACCGCAATAAGAACCAGCGGGCGCAGCAGAACGCCGCCAACAGTAGCAGCTGCGTGTGGTTTAGTTATATGGCAAACGGATTCACCGCACATTGGAAAACTGGAAGTAGCACTGAGGAAAACAATCGGATCACAGGGGAAAACGGAGTGTGAATGTGGAAATTCTGATGTGTGAAAAAATAAGGCTGTTACACCCAGAGTCATTAACTTTCAGAAACAATTCAGGAAAACAAATGCTGTGTACTAATGAGTCAATAGTATTTACCAACATTTGAAGTATGACAGAACATAGTATGTGTACAGCAAGGCTACATTATTATTATTTAAGTGTTTCTGTCTGGGCTGTGGTTGTCTGTGATTGTACTACCACAGTTGTCTTTCAGAAGTCATTGACTGTTGTTGGGTTCAGATGCTCTGAACCCGTTGAAATGTAAAACCACGTCATGTCTTGTGTCATCCTTTATATTTCTATCCATTATGAAGTTTTGCAAGCGGTACAGATGGGGGTTTTTCCCACGTTGTGAACTCATATTACAACAGCAATGCTGCAGTGATGCTTCTTGCATGGTCCTCATCACCAGTGTTATGTTTTTGAATGGAGACTCTGTGATTAGGTTATTAAAGGTTATTACGAAACAACCTTTCAATAATTTTGCCTGACCTGGGAGATGCATGTTTCACAGCCGGTTCTCAGCAACAGGCGACTTCTAGTTTTCCTTCTTGTGCATGCTCTAACCATGAACAATGAACCAACCGCGCCCCATCATACATGGAATAAGAATGAGGTCAAGTGGCAATACAGGAAATATCATATGCACAGTAAACAAAATTACATAAGCCTCATTATGTGGGTTCCACGTAATCATGAGAATCAGGAATCAAACCGTTTCAAGGAAGTCCAGGTCTAAAGGAAGTTTTTTTTTTTAAATGTCCCTCTGATTACGTGACTGTTATTCAACAAGAGGAATGTGTTACATGTTTTTTACTTGTAGATTTGTTCAGTCTTTAAAGCACAAACTGGAGCGGTGCAAAACAACACTTGATACCAGAGCGACATTATGGAGCATGTTCAAGGATTTTTCTCACTCTGTCCCATTGATGAACTCTGATTAACTTGCAGTTTGGCTGCAAGTTAATCAGATTCAGACGTACTTTCCAATGCACAATCTGTGAATTGTTAAGGGATTACAGACTGCCTCCTGCGTGGAGAGAGACCTCAGTAATGGGAGTGTGGATGTAGCGCTCCCAGTGGCTTGTGGGAAACAGCTAGGTACCGACATGAGACGGGAAACACGTCAGTGCACCCACACTGTGAAAAGCCCCATGGAACGGGAATTTCCTAGCATCACAATCGAGTCAAGTCAGCAACAAGGATCCTGTTTACTCAGTGTGACTAGATACTTTTATTTAAAAGGTCTTCTACCCATATACTGGAATGAAAGGAAGCGGTGGTCTTCCACATAGGATTGGTGTCTCCATCGCTGTGTTTATTACAAGGAAGACACCTACAGTCAGAGGCAGTGGGCAGTCGGGGGTGGGGTGCTGGAGAGTGTTTGTTGAGGTTGACAGATTAGTCCCAGCTTCTTGGAAAAGGACTGATTCTGCTTGGCATAGCAGGCAGTACCTTGGGGGGATGCTCGACAGTTGCCCATCCCCATATCCTCACACGGCTCCCATCACTCCCCCACCCCCCTCTGCTTTTGCTTTCCTGTCTCTACCAACCCCCTTCAATGAATAGATCCCCATGCACAGGAACCACCACATCCACCCGGGCTCACTGAAAGCATGACGTTAATGTAAAGAGGCCACATCACATGTCCTGTTTTAGATAGGATTGATTCATGTATCACAGCACACAAAGACTGTTTGTCAGGTACCAGCGGTACAATGATTCTCTCATTGTATGTGTCCATGAAACACAGCAGACGTGAGGGTTTCATATCCTCAGACCCGCAATTAAACTTGTGAAGTCCCATATCTGGTTTTTACTGTGAGCACCAACAGAACGGGAATCAGGTCCACATACACTTGCTCAAACCAGGGTCCATCCCCCCCTCCTTCTCCTCTGGGCTGCGCGGCACATTCCTCGAGGAAGGCCATCTCTCATGCAGCAGCTTTACAGGGAGCCAACCCCTTCCCCACCACCACCTTCATATATACATACACAAACCCCAAATCCCCCCCCGTAACCCCCAACAACATACAGCCACACGTCCCCACTGTTCATGAATAATCCAGGCGGGCCAACAGGCCATTGCACTCAGCTTTGTGGGGGGAAGAAACTGGAACAAAAGACGGGCAGCTCACAGAGCAGCTATGGCTGAGTAGGCTCGGATGAAAAGACAATGGTAACTAGTGTCAGTACAGACAGGGGCAGGAGGCAGGAAGACTTCAGAGCAAATCACATATCCAGGCGTCTGCTCCCATCTCTGTGCACCATGCCAAATACCAGAGCTGGGAACTCTGCCTTCTCGCCTTCAGAGCAAAGAAGAGAATCTGTCCTCTCATCGGTCCCTGCAGATGTTGAGCCTGCAGCACCGAGGAAAATAGACCGCTTTAGCAAAGCTACTTTTTTTTGTCTCCGTCTTTGCCAAATAGCAGGGTTAAGAACCCGGTTTAACCCCATCAAAGATAACAACTTAAATAAGCTGCGGGAGTTAAAGATAGAGTTTTACAAGGGCATCACCGATGGCGCCCTTTGTCCGTGTTCAACTGCTGAGCCCCCTGCCAAGATTTTTCTGTTCCAGTCCAGTTCACACCTTACAACAGCCTGAAAGTATTTGACATCTCCAAACACGCGGACCCGGGAGGAGCAGATGTGGCTGGGCCCGGGCCACAGAGGCAGTTATTGTATCGGCCTTTATGCTCCTTAGGGGGTGAGGGTGAGGGGAGTGACGGAGTGCGACGGACTGACGTTCTCTTGCTGCATTCGTAACTGTCTTAACGGTGAAACCGTCTTCGTATCGTGATGATGAGTGACATTTAGGACACACGAGTATCTTTCCTTTCGTGGTGCTCGTCTCTTGATTAAAGTATTTGTGTACTGTATTTGTGATGATGATAATAACCCGTTAAGCTGTTGTTTGGGTAATTCATCAGGAGATTACGGTTCCAGGCTTAATGAGGATACGACGGAGGCTAAGTCATTTAATAAAGGTGGATGAATAACATGATATAATAAGTCATCCAGGTTTAGGGAACACCTTCTTAAAGTTTTTATTTCTTTTCATTTTACACATTTGGACGGCTCATTTGGATGTGGTTACAGTGGACCCCTGGTGTCTAGTACGGACATATACATGCCAATATGGAGCAAGTAGCAAAGAAATATTAAATATTAATATGTAATTCTGATCAAGTATTACTGATAATTAAACCATATGGAGTACCGGTAAATCTCCTCAGTTCGCCCCTTGTGTAAGTGAAGGGTCGTTACAGGGTTTATCACAAGACAAGACACGTTTCAGGCATCAGAGAATCAGATGACGTGTAACATTTATCGTTGCGATGTGATGTGGAGATATAATTGACATTTGCCAGTCTTGGATCATCTAGAAAATTTCATCATCGCTCTTCTTCCGAAATGCCGTTGTACTCGCATCCAACCTCAGGGGATCATCAGACCCAAGCCTCATGCTGAGATGTGTATGACTCAGCGTCTCTATGTAAATGTACACCTCCAAACCAGACCGACAGCAGCAGCTCCAGGATCACAAACGTGTGTGCACAAATCGCCGGACTAACACATGAAAAGTCAGGGATGATTTCATCAGCTTGGGTGGGAGGATGAAAAGCACCACTTTGCATTCATGATTGTTCTGCTTCTCTGTGTCAAATACGTGAATATGAACTGTTATTTTGTCATTTGGACTTAAAATTTCCAGCAAGGAGACACTGCTGTTTAAACTTACAGAAAACGATGGGAGCAGAAGTTCATGTGAGAGTAAAGAGGCGTTCTTCTTTTACATCACATCACATTTCTTCACTTTCTTCACGTCCTTCCCTCAGGGAAACTTAAAATTAATTTTGCCTTTCATTCTTCCTTTTTTCAAACTGGCATGCTTGGTATTTGCATTTAGTTATTTCAAGAAATTGAGGTGTGTCCGATTAAATTTCTGTGTGACAGTTGCTCCATGATACAGTGTAATGAGTTAATAATATAGTGGTTTGCAGTATGTAAGTTTTTTAACCATTAAATCAAAAAAAAAAAAAAGCATTATCCTAGAG
>JBBMJM010155303.1:0-10408 GCA_037832705.1 Centriscus cristatus | reverse complement strand
AGGACTGATTTACTGAAGAGAAAATCACCCGACTGTGTTTCATGTGAACTGTTTTAAATCAACGGTGCCTTCGTGGGGATCGCTTCCTTCTTCATGCATGTATAGTAAATTATGTTTTGATATAACACAAATGTGAATTATTCTTGCTAACATATGACTAGTGTGATACTAAATGTGATTGTCGCTGATAATAAAGAACCACAAACCTGGCTTATTTGAATAATAAATCTATTTTCTCAAAGACCGAGAGTGTCCCCTGCATATTATCTCACAGAATGTGATGCACCCAAAAAGGTATTGGAAACAAATTGCATTGAAATTGTTTTGTGAAAAACAAGGAAAAGATTATTTGTTTATGCAAATGCATGTTATATCATGCTCTGGGTGTCAGGATACCGTGGAGGTGCAGCTTCTCTTAGCTTAAGACACGTTTCCTATACACCTCTGAGCCCGTCTTTACTTTCATTTAACATGAAAACCATTGTCTTATTTCATCATATTACATGTCACCGCATGAATCTTGACAGTCTGTGTTTACTGTTCTCTGCTCTGCCAGCAGGTGGCAGGAAACCCTATTTTGTGGGCAGTCAGTTAGAGAGCATCTCCTTTTATGTCCCACAAAACGTAATTCAAGTTTACTCACTCTCCTCGTTAACAAGACTTAAATCGGATACAGAGAGGAATGTGTTATCCTACTTATTAAACGTGTAAAACGTGTAACTGTAGACTTATTCTAGTTTTCTTTTGAACCGTTGTGTGTTTTAGGCGATAAGTTATCTAGTTTTTCTTAACCAGCATTATGTCATTCTACGTTCCATCGGGAATGTTAACACTCACACGGTTCCTAAATCTCCATTGGCTTTCTGCTGGTGGGCGGAGCGATCTCGCAGCTCGTGCGTTGCTGTTGAATCTCTCAGTCAGACGAAGTCGCTGCTTCCGCTCCGTTCTCTAACCGGACCAACGGTGCTCTCACTATCGTTTTTTTCCACAACACAGCGAAGGCAGTCACAAGGGTAAGCTTCGTTTTACCGTAGCAGGTTTATATTCAGCCCCCAGCGTCAGGGGAATGACGCGGGCGGTGTTTAACTGTGCGCCCTCGCTGCTTGTCATTGCGGGGTTTTCTGTTGTGGTGTGAAGCGACAGCTAACTGCCGAACGCCCCGGTACCCGGTTCGCGGAACCGCAGAGCCAGCAGAGCCAGCTATAGCTGCCTGCGTGTGAAACCAATAGAATGCATCGGAATATCTAGCCACTTATTGAAAAAGGAGCGTCAAATTCCGCAGCGAAGAGGGAGAGGAGAGGAAAGGAGAGGAGAGGAGAGGAGAGGAGAGGAGAGGAGGGGGGCGGGGGTCCCATTGTTGCACAGCAGGTGTTAGCTAGCCCCCCACCACACACACACACACACACACACACACACACACACACGCAGGTACATGGATTCAGGCTGTACTTACTTCGATGAGAGAACCCAGAATACGGAAGGAAATGGCCGTGTTAATATCTCAGTTATGAGCCTTCTGAGCTGTGCTGTAAGCGGAATGTTACACATTTATCAGCAGCTGTCACGTCATCGTCCTCAGGCGATTTTAACGTCTTTTGATATGAGGTAACTCATGACCCCTAGTGTATGTGGATATTGAAAACGCGTGTATTAAATGGTGGGATTCAATCATAAATACATTCACCAAGAATAGTAATAGAATAAATACATTTTATTTATAATGACATCATTATATCAAAAGATGTTAAAGTGCTACAGGTTGAGTGCTACATGTTCAAAAATGAATATAAAACATAAAGCGTATATCTGTATAGATCAATAGATTGCCAAAAAAGGTTTTAAACAGATCGTCTAACATCATCTTACAATAAATATCTGCTGTATTTGCTCAATTGACTTACTATGTGCTAATTGGTCCTGTTTTTTTATTGTTTAGATTTTACAGAACTCTTCAGTCACAGTGTAACTACAGCCTGATCATCTGTCGTGACACTGCTTTTCACTAATCCACTCACCAGTCCTTTGTCTGAGTCCTTTCATGGAACCTGGTTTTCATGAGGCAGTTCGGTTGATTTCGCATTGCTGGTTTCAAGCTCCAATGATGCCTGTTTTGTGATGTGTCGGTCATTGCTTGAGGACACTGGAACAGTGAAATACGGCGTATTTCAGCTTCTGAGCCACAACTGAGTTGATGCTGAGTAGTGACTATCCAGAGGTGAAGCACCAACTGCCCCCTTTATAGAGCTCTTTGTGCTGCCTTTTGCCCTTGGAATGATCAATCCTGGGGAAAAGGAGCTTTGCCTCGGCAGTGGCTTGAACCCATCGAAGGGTGTGTGTTGGGGTGGGGTTAGCTCCTCTTTTTTTATCTTTGACCACCACAAGCATACGTCTCCTCTCCCGTTTGTGTGTTGTATTGGTCTCTGATCCCTCTGCCAGCTCAGATTAGAGCCAGATGATCAATGGAGGTATGCAGTCACAAGATGTGTCACGTTTGATGCCGTGGAACCTCTGATGTGTCTCGGTATGGTCCACCTGTTGTTTGTTTGATTATTACATCTGAGCGGAGGCAAATCCTCTTAGAGTATTTTCACAGGCAGTGCGATCATTAACAAACTTAAGGAGTAATGAGGGAAGATGAGGTTTCAAGTGGCTCCAGTTAGTGTGTCAGCACTCAGTGGGCTGGGATGTATGGGGTGGTGAAATGATGACTCTTTTACAGCTTGCCAGGTTGGTGTGGAAGGGTTAATGCATGTGGGGTTTCAGTGAAGTGTTTGGTATCAGTGGTCCTCAGAAAGGAAAACTTCCCGTTTCATGTGTACAGTCATTTAAACCCGCAAGAGTCTTATACTATTGTTTGCCTCCTTCCTTTGTATTTTCGCCTCCACATGGCTCAAATTTCTTGATGTCAAACGTCGAAGAATTCAAATAAAAATAGAAAAGTCATCTAGTGTTTTTCCTTAACTATGAAGAAAGATCCAACCACTGTTTTCCAGTCCACATGTGTTTTCAGTGAAAGTCATGCCTTGGTACTCTGAAGTTGTGTTAATAATTAATTAAAGTTTTCATACTGCGTGTTTCCAATTTCCAACAGTGACAGCTTTTCCAAAACAGAGCAAAGGCACCACAGGGGCCAGACAATAAAAAAGGAATTAAAAGGAGTGTTTTGTTTCTCCAGATAAGTGCTGAGGCGGTTCCTTTTTGGGAGGACGGTCAAGAGTTCAGTGTTTCCCACCAGTGTGGCCGAAACGTCAGTATCAGCCTCATCGCTCCGGCCTGTTCTGGAACGTCTCCTGCAGTGCAGAGTAAAGCTCGGCAAAGGTCGAGTGTGTCATTTGATCAGCCTGTTGTCGATCGCCGGTGTCACCAGGATCCCAGTAGGAGGAGGAGCCCTTCCTATAGGAATAACCTGATCCTGACGTCTGCTAGAGTGGTCTAGTCCATGTCGGTTGTGGGAGTGAAGCGTTTCAGTCAGGCTGAATAACCGTCAGAGTTATTTTGAATCATTAACCACTAATTATCTGTCCTCCCCTGGCACTGGACTTCACTGAATAGCTAATAATTCTGTTGTTCTTCTGCATTGCAATTCTGCGTATGATTATCCATCCACCTGGCAGATGCTCATGTATCCAGTATCACTCCTTGTTGACTATAACCAGGGGACATTTGAAGGCGGATGCGGTGCCCCTGACTTCCTGGTCTCACTGCCACTGCCTTTACCACCAGCACTCAAGTGGAACTTTGTTTAAGTCCATCCTTTGCCGCCATAAAGTGGCACATTAAGATTGATCTGGGGGCGTCTCACATTTCGGAGGCGCTTTTCCTGAATGGAGCTCCAGGGAGAGCTGGTATGAAATGTTGTTAACTCTCACTGACTGGTTCCTTGCTGCTGGACTGACACCGGGAATGTGGCGAAGCCACAGCAGGGACGTTTCTCTGGAGGAGCTAATGAATAATTAAGAGGCAGGGCGAATGTGAAAAAGTCCATTAAGATGCAGAGTCACACTGGTCTCCATGGCAGCAGGGCGGCATTATCAGTATCACGTCTCCTTCAGTCAGGCACCAGGCGAACGGAGCGCTGCCGAACTGCCGACGTGTCTGTGAAGGATGAGTTCTGAGCAGAACCAGGAGGCTGAGCTGGTATTTTCACAGACCGCTCTGACAAGGAGGGCTGAGCCGTCCATCGTCAGCAGCATGTCCTTGACACAGTGGGCTCATTTATTGAGGCATGAAGTTGTTTACCTCCATGGAATCACAGCTGATATGCAGTGTTCAATATTAATGAATATTGGAGCATCACACGTTCGGTGTTGCCTGGGGGAAAATTGAATTCCTATTTAGAGGGTTATTGTCTGCACCTGTCTGAACCCAAATAACAACAGTGATGTGTCCTTCCGTGTCGCGAGTAGCATTTCCTATGAAGCACTACTTCAAAGTTTTTGCTTTGATGTGCAACAAAGATTAGATTAGATTAGACGTTATTAATGGGAAATGTACCTGTCACAGCAGCAAAAAACAGGAAAAGTGAGGAAAAAAGAACAGACAAACATCAGGAGCAAGCACAGCAAAACAAACATTAAAGCAACAAAGCAACAACAATACAATACAACACAAGGTGACGATGCAAAGTGGCTCAGTGAAATGACAGTGCAGATCGACCTCAACATATGAGCCTGATAAGGTCCGTGACCGATGATGTAAGAAGTGGTAACTGCCTGAGACACTCGTCCAACCATATCTGCATGGAGTGATCAGCAGATTTTTGGAGGATTATTGTACAAATACATGAACTTTCACATGTCTACATGAAAGGTTTGCTGTTTTTCTTTTACATTGTCTCCCTAGAATTGTGTTCATTGTAAGAGAGTTCCACGTCAGCCTGTGTGTTTGCACCTCAGGTTTATTGGGGGGAAAACGGGTTAAAAAAAGAAATTCAGTGCAGCCAATAGTACTATTATAGCCTTGACAGAGTGAGACATACCACTGCCACCAGCAGGGCTGCAAACCTACCTGGGCCTATTTATATTCAGGAGAAAATAGATACGTTTTCAGAGTTGGTTCATAATTGATGCTTCATCTCGAGCACATTTCACCACTTTGAGCGCTTATGCAACAAGCTCTCAGTGTGTGTTATTTCAGGTTGGTAGAGTGTGTGTTCTCCTTCTTTCAGGCCAGGAGTAATGCCCTGGAATTAATGGAGAGGCCGGCTTCACCTTTATTGAGTAGCCCCCTGAACTGCACTCAGAGGGTTATTTCCAGCTCCTTCCTTCAGCCATCTGGCCACGTGTTAGCCAGGGAAGATATTAAAGCCCCAGATGATTGTTTTGACATTGACGTGGTATTGTTTTTTAATCCCTGTGACATGACTGGAAACCAGATTATCCCAGGGCCAACGATTATTAATTGCAAACGCTTAGATGGGCTATTATTCTGGTGTGCAGAACATGCTTTCCATATCTTCCCATATTTCTCTGCAGCAGCTGTCGGAGGTATTTTCTCATCTTCCTCCCCCTGTTTGGGTTTTGTAGTAACATGAATTTATGATGAGCTGTCGCATTCGTAATGCAGTTCTTGACAGAAGTGTGACAGAAAAGCAACCGAAGCGCTTGAAATCACTTCACACCTGGACGTAAGTCGCCCACTTGACTTATTTTCAGACCGGTAAGAATGTGGCTGAACACGTCCTAGCGTTTTCACAGGCTTTTTACAGTTCAGCAGAAGTCAATTGGTTTCACAATTACTGCACCAGATGTCCCATCGCTTCTTCCAGCAGCAATTAAAGTCATAAAATCTTAGTTTTTTACGAAGGAATCTTATTCATATCTTATCCAGAACTGTCATTTCACAAAATGCGCATCATATTCTTTGCCAGGAAAAAGCAGCCTCACCATGGTTAACGTCGTCCACAGTGTTGTTCAGTAGAGGGTCAGAAGACTTTGTTTAAGGAAAAATGGGAGGAATCGCTGAGATTTGGGGTGGCTGTGATTTCTTGCCGTCTTAAATGATTCACCAGTTTCCGTCGTCACCTCCCGCTGAACCTGCAGGGTGTCTGTGAGCTGATGCTTCGACAAACAGAACACAACTATTCAGTGAGTTGTCGTGTCATCGACTCAAGTTACCAAGTATCATATGTTCTGCAACCTTAGCTGGCTGTCAACAACACGCTGCGCAACATGGGGACCAGCGCAGCCAGCGGCTAAAGGGAGATTCAGACCTGAATTAGACAGTGGAAGGGAGCCGAGGGGAGACGGATTACACAGCCGGAGACCGGACGCTGTTTTGGGAAGGAGGAGGGACGTGGGAAATCAGACCAGGCAGCACAGCCCGATCGGACCGATGATGTGTGTGTTCACATGAGTCAGGTTTTGGCCCGTTGCTGTCATGTGCCGGAGGGGCCGTCTAAACGCTGTTCATCTCAGATAAATAGCCCAAAAGGGCTTCCATCCCCGTGGCGCCCAACCAGCGCTCGCTGCCAGCCTTTCCCTGCCCTCCTCCAACAGAGACATGTGATGTTATCAGCGCTGCAGATTGCACAGAGCCTGTGCCAAGGGCTTTTCTCCTGAATGCACAGTGCCTTCAGAAAGGCTTGTTCCACGCACATCAGCCAAATGTGAGATAAGACGGAGGACGGAGCCTTCTTGTCTTTATACCAGATGATACACATTGGTCTGCCGCGTGTGAATGTATGACAATCTGTAGCTGTTGTCCTTGGTGTGTCACAACCTTCTGGGAAGGCCCTGCAGCGATCTCTGACCTATTTCATGAAGCTGATGGATGTAAGGTGAATGCTGTCTTTGTGTTTGTTCAGGAAGGTGCTGCTGCTAAACGCAGCTCTGTCTCAGCTGTGGATGGAACCCATGTATTCCCCAATAACAGACAAATAGACAGGTAGGAGGATGTGATGCATCGGTTCTCTCAGCGCTGCACCCGTGACCTGGTTTGAGCCGCTCTGAAAAGCTGAAGAAAGCCCTCCCCACACTTAACCTCATTTACTGCTTCAGTGGATGAGCACATCACAGAGCATCTACAGCCGTTTAGTTCCTAGAGCTCCTCAGTTGTCAGCGGGGCTGCAAATGAACCCCTGGCCCTCTGTTGACAATGTCAACCGATGAGGAGTAAAGACGCCAGAAAAGATCCGTGTGGAACGAGCTGCAGTCAGGCAGTGACTGGAACAGGTGATTCATTTATCACTTGATTTTAAATCAATCCACTGCTGCATTCTCCAATGGTTTCTTTTATTCAGGCAACACCCAAACTCCCCCCACTCAGCTCCAATTAATTTACAGACAAACTGCAGCACTTTATTATCGCATTTAATTATTATTCAATGCATTATTAGATTATGTTTATGTATTATTTCTCATTTTTGAAATATTAGTATCACATTGAAGTGATTTTAATTACTTGGATTCGCACCAACTGCACTTGCACAATGCACAAGCTTGTTTTTGACCTTTGACACCCTACACATTTCTTTTCTGAGTGGGAATAGATGAGTAACTATTTGACCTTTTATCTCAAACATAATACACACACACACACACACACACACACTGTCACACATGCTAGCCAGTGAGGAAGCTCAGTTGTAAAGCTGTGTAATGTTTATACTCCTTTAAAAAAAAATTCATGACTGGAGAATATTATTTGCAGCCAGAACTAGGTCAGAACCTGATCTTTTGGTTGTGATTGGACCATTTCAGTGAGAGTGAGTGCACTGCCTTTTTAATGTACAGCTTAACTCTGGTTGAAACTTACCGTGGCACTGCTCAGAACTTGGTGAAAGAAAGCTTTGCCTTCATCCGCAGCCCGGTCCAGTCAGCCACAACCATCTACTGAGTATTGAAAACAGTTTGCTGTGCATGTCATAGGAGCTTCTACAAACAGGCAGACAGTATGTCTCTGTGCTGCAGCAATAAAATAACACCGAGTTCATGTAAATCATGTCAGCCTCCTTCCACCTAAGACCTGTGAAAGTGAACTTCATGATGAATTCCCACACTGTTTCTCAGCCTCCTTTACTGTATAAGAACACAGTCTGTGTTTTGTATAAGCAGAAGAAAAATAAAAAACAAACGTGCCTTTTTATTTTGGCTGTAAACTGAATTTGATCGACCTTCACATTTTTACCTTCTAGTCTGATTATTGTTCCTTCTTTGTCGGCTTGTATCTGAATTTAACAGATTTTATTTATTTACCCTTTCAGTCTGTTATTAATTTAATTTAATTTATTAATATTTTTTATTTCATTATTGTATCATCGTCTATTTTATTTATTTATTATACACATACCTTTTTAGTGTGTTATTAGTTGATTTCTATTTCTTTTATTATTTTTACTGTTATCTTCCCTCTAGTGTTGCCTCACTCCAAAGTGGTGAGTGTTGGATAGTGTTTCCACAATCTGCTCTATTCTTCAGTGTTTTTAAATATCTGTGTGTGTGTGGGGGGGTGTAACTCGTATGTCTATTGTTCATTCTATTGCGTTTAGGTACAGAACTTTGAGCTGCACCATGTGCATGAAAATGGCTCTATAAATAAAAAGTTGATTGAAGAAACTCACCATCCTCATCTTGTCCTGTCTCCTATTTCAGCAGCGGGATGCGACAGAACGGCCTCAGTCGACTGAGATGTTGCTGAGAGATCACAATGGGTCAGAGAAGGAAGTTGTGCCGGTGAGGCAAACACGCTGGCCATCCCTGGAAAACCCCCAACAAGCCACGGCACCCGGACACACTGACACAGCCATGCTCCTCCTACGCTCCTGATCCCTCCCACTGCCTCCCTCAGTCAAATCAGTCACTGCACCCGTCCAACTCCAGTCAGCATGGCCACGCCGTTCTTGTGGAAGCTGTCGTCCCAGAAGCTAGGCTTCTTCCTCGTCAGCTTCGGGTTCATCTGGGGCATGATGCTGCTGCATTTCACCATCCAGCAGCGAGCCAGCCACGAGAACAGCGCCGTGCTACGACAGCAGATCCTGGACCTCAGCAAGCGCTACATCAAGGCGCTGGCGGAGGAGAACCAGAGTGTGATGGATGGGCCCTATGTGGGCACGATGACAGCCTACGGTGAGTCGGACCCTTCTCAGGCTGCTGCATGCTGCTGAGAGAATCACACACAAGTATTTTTCACCTGTCTTCAGCATTCCAGATGTCAAAGGCAGCAGCAGCATAAAACTAAGAGTCTGACTTGATCAACTAGCTACAACCGCTCAGGAAAACATGATAATGCAGATTTGAGGTGGATTTAAAGCTGAGGTCACAGGTCCAGATGCTCCATCAATAAGCTTCTTATGCTGTTAATAGACATCAGTGGAGACCTGAGATTGGAATTGATTGTTCTGCCCAGAGAAACAACGGTCGACTCCTGGAGATGAAACTGAGGGAAAACGCTGGAGCTCTTTGCTGCTGCGTTGAACTGACGGCCGAGGCCCTGCATCGTCCTTCGTCTGTCTGCGTAGCTTTGCGTTGAATCTCGCTGCCGTGGTTTCCTTCCAGTGATAGCGACTGAAAGTGAGCATCTTTTGTTACTGCAGCAGCTACAACAGCAGAGCACCATCATGTTCCGCTTCTTTTTTTCCAGCCAAAAGACGCCAAAAGACGTTTGTTCTCTGCAAACATGGAAGTCCTGCTCCGAGGGCTGGGGAAGTCACATGACTCAAAGTAGTAGCAAGTCTGCAGAGGGCAGAGTAGCCGCCACTTCTAGCTGTGTTTGCTGAGAGGTGCACGTCAAGATACGTCACACTCCAACATGTTGAACAGCACACCTTTAACAATGACAGTATGCCAGCTGACACATTGCTCCCAGAAAACGATGAACGGTTCCTGAAAGCAGGTTACAGGTTTTCACAGACTGAGTGAAAGATGAAAGATGTGATGTGATGATCTTATCTGCAACCTCCGGATCACCTGGCTCAGAAGCATTTAGATGGGCAGAGTGTCCCTACTGATGCTATTAGTGATCTGGTTACCGGGCAGCAGTGTTAGCGTGCAGGGGGATGAGCACTCACAGCGCTGTGCAGAACTGTGGAATGGTGAGTACTGAGAGGAACTTTGTACATAATTATCGTGAAAACACGGCGTCAGTGCTCCTTGACATGTTAGGAGGCTGTCATACAGGAACGGTACAAGTTGTAGTATGCAAATTAAAATTAAATTGCAGGTAGTTATGTGTCAGTGCACATTTGAGCTCGGTATGCCTTGATGAACCGTTCTTAACACTAGTTTGCTTTGGGAGGTGATGAATGTTTTTCAAAGACGGTTAGCTCACATTTCTCACATACTGTAACTGCTTTTCAGGGTTTCACCTAAACCTCGCTCCCTCCCTCCGTGTGTGTGTGTGTGTGTGTATATATATATATATACACACACACACACACACACACACACACACACACACACACACACACACA
>JBBMJM010155292.1:0-10408 GCA_037832705.1 Centriscus cristatus | reverse complement strand
GACAATATAACCCCTAATTACAGTGGGTGAACGGCCGCCGGGCTCTGCTGACGGAGCGCCACTGAAGCTTCCCAACACCTGAAGAACAATACATGTTTCACAGCACATGAAGTGATTCTCCAAACGAGATGCAAACCTATGTGACCTACGAACTCTTTGAAAATGTCCTCAGTCCGAGTGTGTCTCATCTTCATTGACATGCTAATAACTCAGAGCCAAAGACATCAGAAACAGCACTAATAAGCTTTAGTCGTCATACAGGCATACAGGGATCTGCGGCTGCAGCTGCGCCGTTATGATGATTGGCTCATCCAAGTGTGAAATCTCAATGAGAGTGGATCAGTGCTTCATTAAAACAGGGGACACTTGCCTCCAAATCAAGGGCAAATATTGGAATCAGTACCTAGTTTTACTAGAAGGACACGTGCAGGCTCATCAGGGATCAAACCAGCCTGTTCACTTCTGGTCCTTCGAGTCTTAATGAACACACAACAACATAAGCATAAGCATAACATAGGTATTTGTTCATGTACGGTCGGGCAGCAAATTAAAGCGCTAACCCAAACCCATTTTTATGCAAAATGCATACAGGAAATGAATTGATGAACTGATGCTCTATTGACATGTATACTGTATGTAGGTCCCATACACCAGGGGTCCAGTGTGACCCCATCCAACCGAGCTGTCTCAGTCTGTAAAATGAGAATTAAAAACAACTCGCAATTCAGCAGGGGAGGCAGCAGTGTTTGAGTGGGTGCATCTTCCCTCCAGTCCTGACCGTGTTCAGGCATTTTTGAATTTGATGAGCAGATGCTGGCAAGAGTTAAGAGAGGGCTGGTATGAACAACGGGACATGAATTGAGGAGATGGTATAGCATGGAGTTGCTGTGGAGGGTGCAGAGCTGTTGGCAGGAGACTGACAGCATTGGAAACCTGGTTCATCTGACCTCCCAGCCCCCCAGCCCCGCCCCCTTCGCAGGAGCCCTAATGGATGAATGAACGTATAGCTGTGACTAAACATTCACTGCATGTTAGGTTCTGATATGAGCGTGTGGATGACACAGACACCAGGGACCCACTGTAACCAACTGAGATGTCTTGTGTAAAAAGAAAAAGAAGTAAAATACTAAATACATAAAAAAATCAGATGTCAGATGTCAGATGCCCGAGCCCCTGACAAATCCATCTCATTTAGCATGATTCTGTAGGTGTAAGGACTGGGGGAATATGGACGTCGATGAGTGAGCTGACCTTTCAATGATCCCTCTGTTCTGCATGGGAAACCATCTGCATTCGTTTCCACACTCACTGATGCACGGTTTCCCCTTAAACACGTGTAATTGATGATTGAGTGGGGCTAAAGGTGAGGTCAGATGATCTGAGGAAAACCTCGACATGGCCAATGAGAGTCTGTCCATCACCTGCGGCTGTCAGTACAACGACACGCACGCAGTGTGCAAACAGCACTTAGCGTGAAATCCCAGTCATCATGAATCACCAGCAGCACTCAAACAGACGGTGCCTCAACCGCAGGAGAGGAAAGAGGGAGAAGGTGTGACAGGGGGAATGTGGACATAATTGTAGGAAACGTTTTATTGATGTCCTTAAGACACATAAAGCAGACCTGGCCTACATTTGAATTTCACTGAGAGGAAATAAAAAAAACACTCCCCAGAGGATGTGGCCACATTAGTTTATCCAGCCCGGACCACAATAAAACACTACTACATTATTCACTGAACCCACAGAAGGACTTTCTCATACCTGCCTTGGTGGTGGTCATTCACTTGTTTGCATCAGGCCCAGAAAGCCAGCAGAGGCGGGCACACAAACGAGGGATTCGTTTGTGCTGACTCATGGATCCGCCCACAGAGCCAGCAGCTAACGGTGAGAATGATAATGCAGGATCGCCTATAGTCTCCCAGGCACGGCCGGCCTCCACGGGGAGCTGGGCTCAGGATGAGTGGGTCGGCTGCCTGCAGCTTCAGCCTTGTGAGCGCAGGAGTTCAGATTGTAGGATGAATCAGGGAAGAGGGCCTTCAGACTGCTGATGGGCACCCATGTGTAATTATACACTTCCGACCTGACTCAGCAACGCCTGCCAGGGAAGGAGGACATTGCTCTGTTCCCAGTCAAACTAACCAGCGAACACAAGCAGGCAACAAGTACAGGCACACATACATAAATCATACACTTCTAAACCGAGACATCTAGTTGTCACACTGCCAAGATAACATGGTTGAGGCAACAACGCCAGACAGACTGGCTCGGACAAAATACCTAATTCCTAATTAGGATCATTTTAACAAAAAATTGTAAAGCCACAAACATTCCGTTCATGATTGACTTTTTTGAGTGTGTGTGTGTGTGTGTGTGTGTGGGTGGGTGGGTGGGTGGGTGGGTGCTACACTCTCACCTCACGCATGTGTGTTTGCTTCTGTTGTACCGAGGTGACACCATGGCCTCCAGTGTCACAGGTCTGAACCTGAACTCATGAGTTATTTACAGGTCCCTTCCACAGCCGCTCATATCCATTATTCACTGCTGGGTTTTGTTTTTCTTCTTCACCCTTCTTCACCATGAGAAGTAAAATGCTTTAAACCATGCTTAAAGTCAGAATGTTAAATAAACGTATCACAACTCAGTATAAGTGCTGAAAAGGAAACGTTTAAAACATTTGGAGACAAAATCACAACAGAAGCTACACATTTATCCCACTATCATCCTACAAAGTAAAAGACAACGGAGGCTCCTCTGCTATACTGTAAATTAACAGAAAATGCACCACCATGTTCCACGTACACAGTTTTAGACCATTATCATTATCAGTGGATAACTCAGCCCTTTCATGTCACTACAAGCCTTCATTGACAGTAAACAGCAGTGACGACTCTCCTTCTCTTGTGTATGTGGACTGAACCAACTGTAGCAGATTGTGCCAATGACCGAGTCTTTGTTCGGCTGATGACGTCCCCTACATGTTAATTTGCCATTTACATCATGCTTGCACAAGAAGTTCTTGTTGTTTATGATGCAAATGTGCAAACGCGGTGTTGCAGAATTTATGTTTAAATCCGACTCTACATTAAGTCAGCCTACATTTTTTGGCGTTTCGTCATACTTACATTCCAGATCATCTATCAGACTGACAGGCCTTATCTCAGCTGCATACAGTATTTCCATTAACACGCCTAGGGCGAAAAAATTCAGTTTGTTCCTGAAAAGATAAAGGAGGATGGGCTCACAGGCTCCCATCGACATCATCATGAGACGACGTTCCAAGACAACGCAGGTGCACGTTCATTTTCAAGGTTGGAATTACTGCAAAAACACAGATGAGATGAACGTTGTGAACGCAGTCCGTTTCCTCTCTATCCCTCATGCAGTCTGTTCACTGCTGGATTTCATTAGGTTCAACGCTCAAACTGTAAACCGAGTTCCTGCCTGTGACATTCTTTGAACACCTGCCACGAACTCTGAGCGAAAGACTGTAAAGGCGAACATGTTACTTCTCCACGAAGGTGCGTCTGCTATGCAGAGTATCTCTTTACACGCCCTCATAGTATTTACCTTGGGAGTTCAAACTCACCTGGGCCTCTGAGGAGGGGATGAAAGCAAACAGCCATGCAGCGAGAGGCAATCCTAACCTTCAAGTAACCTGATACAAAGTCGAAACCTGCGACAGTCACAGATGGCGACTTTTTACTTCTGGTGGAGGAGAATTATAAGACTAAAACACTGTGTGCGCTCAATGTGCTGGAGGGTTTAAACAGACAAGCACAGTGGAATGTGCAATACGTCACCCAACTATGAACAATGTTTTCATTCACGTTAATAATTAAGCTTTTGTGTGTGTGCGGGCGCGTGTATGTGTGTGTGTGTGTGTGTGTGTGGTCTTTTTACAATTTCAAATTACACTTCTCAGCAGCGACAGAGAAGTTATGGTTGTAAACAATACACTTCTTCCTGCATCAGCACATTCACTGTACTAAAAGTTTTTATATATATGGAACAAAGTTTCCCACTTCCACACTGATGGGGTTTTTTTTTATGAGGATTTTTTAAAAAATATAATCAAAATGTCTAAAAGGTTCTGAGTGAACAAAGATCCAGTAAAGACTACAGATCTGTGAATTAAATGCCACCTATTTTGTTTATCTTTGTTTCTTTTCTTGACTTGTCTTTGCAGCTCTCAGTGCAGAGTCGCGTCGATATGGTAACGAGGTTCGATGTTTGCGTTGCCTGTGGATCATGAGGCTTAGGGTGGACCTCTCTCGGGGCCAGATTTATAGTTTCACGGGGAGGTGTCACACACACAACTCTCTCCCTGTCATTACTCTGAGGAGGAGTAACGATCACGCCTATCAAAGCAGAGTGGGGGAGGATGGGCCAACATTCAGGGTGAGGGAAGAAAAAGTAGGGTGCAGATTTATGGGTGATCCTAAGACGGTGTGTATCTGCGGAGGCCCCTCCACTGTTTCTCTCTCCTCTGCCTCAAGAAAACCAAGGTGATGTTTAACACAGATACACGCGTGTGCACGTTGGAAGCAACAGGACTGCTGATTTTGTGCGAACATATGAGAGATAAGTCAGCTATCCCACGGGAACGGGAGAGGGGGGGGGGGCGAGGCTGGACAAGGTGCACAAACACAGAGCCAGAGTTAGGGCCATATGAAGCTGAACAAACCACGAGATTTTTTTTTTTTTTGTTCTAAATATACACTCAGAAAATGGATAAAAAGCTACGCATGCATGTGCACCCTGCATATTACAGAGTAACTAAACCCCAAAGCTCCCATTGCCTTGAAATATGGCACTTCTGGTCTGCTCATAGAGAAAATCATCATATGGCTGCGTAGTACATCAGTCCATGTTCCCGATTTGATGGGGTTCCCATTGATCCCAGGTATCCTGGCAACTCGGTAAACCTCCATCCTGGAACAGAGCCCAGCTCTTGTTCAAACATGGCAGGTTGAGCACCAAGGAGGGGGGGGATACAAGGCGATGAAATACCGGCTTATCTGTTCATGTCTACGAGGGGAAAGCACATCCGTTTAGATTGCTTCGACACTGGGGTGTGGGGAGCACCTGCATGTTTGACGGAACAGATGTGATGGACGTGTGTGCCAGCGAAGATTTGTTGACACTGGGAGCCTGGAAGTGCACCTCGCACACATCACATCACACACACACACACACACACACAAGACACATCCCCATCTGTCGTGTCGTCACGTGCTTCATGTTTGCACCGAAACCTGCCAACATGTGTGGGATTTTGACAACTTTTTCTGACATTTGCTCAGCCCTTCAGTGTACAAGCACTCCCGTTCATCTGTGACCGCAGCTCGTCCATCCCGTAAGCAACGTTCCCTTGTTTTGCCTGTAACGTGCTTGATTGAGCACATGTACAGCCAACGACAGCTCCAACGTCAAGCCCCTCCGAGTGAGGGACGGCTCTGTCAAATGCACCTGCCTCTGCCCTGTCTGTTGATTTAGTGCCTCCTGAGGCAGACATTTGCTCTCTCTCTTGCTGGCGTCTCTTGACCCACCCCCGCCCCCCCCCAAACCCACCTCCTTGCCCTGTCCGGGGCCCTTGGCTGAGGCACCATGTTATTTACTGCCAAGAGAGCTCTGTGTGCAGGGACTCAACCCGGCACGGCTGGGTGAGCAAGGGAGCAACCTGCTGCGTTCCATGTCGTACAAAACATACACCGCTGTACATGCACAGTCACATGACTATCCCAGGGGGGCTGCCGGGGATGTTTACTGCACTGCAATCACTATACGTGGCAGACTTGATAGCCACAGGCAGACACACGTCAGTGTGTCCTGTCCCAGGAGCAGAGAGGACTATAGGTTTGACAGCACAACTGGCTGCAAACCCATGAAAGTAATCGGAATCACACATGAAAGGACGTGACAGCATTCACTCAGAATATGGCCTCACTGAATCAGGAATTGGGTGGACAAAGGCCCTGTGAGGTCTTCGTGAATCATTGTGGCGAATGATGAGCGCTGTAAATAGGATGAGACAGACGATGTATGTAAAACACGCAGGCTCCTCATGAACTCTCTTTGTTATTCTTTTCATGTTACTTTGTTGTTTCAAAATAGCTCCAAAGAGAGTGCGTTGCCACACGTAGATGCACTCTCCTGGGAGAGTCTTCCAGAAGAAATCGTCTCCCTGACATCCTCTCTCTGCACCTCCCATGACCAACGCTACCGTAGAAGGAAATATAGAAGGAAACCAACTTTGACTCTCTGATGTATTCAAAATCGCACAATTATCCTCAAACCCTCAGTGTTCTACATGCTATAGACTATCGGGCGTTATTGGAAGTTAATTTCCATGTCACAGAAACAAAAAAAAAATGTAAGCAAGGTTCTCCAAAAGGGCGACTAAAGCAACGGCAGAATGCTAAGCAGTTGGCAACAGGGACATTTCTTTCTAAAACTCAAAGGAGTCAGTCTTGTTTCGTGTGTTTTCAGGTGTGCTGAAAAGTTACACGTCCTAAGATCTTAAAGCGGAGCCGCAGTGAAATTCCTTCCCCAAATCCCCTCTTTCCTCTGGGTAATTGCAGCCTTCCAGCTGACAAATTATGGGTCTGCTGTGTTTGTCTTTGCCTCCTCACAAACAACAGGTGAAGTGGGGAGTATGCTGGGCTCGACGCCAGCCCTTTTCTGGTTCTGTTTGGCAGGAACATTTTACCCCCCCTGGTAACACTAAGACACCCAGGAAATAGGACCTGTCTATTATTTCAAACCGACAGCGCTCATCCTTGTACAACAGAATGTTCCCCTGTATCAAACGCTGTGGGGGTAAAAAGTATGCCATAGTCAACTTTGTGGGGATGATTTATTTAGAGGTGCGCTGTTGATTTAATAAATTGAAAACTGGGTTGACTTTGCGCCGGAAAACCAGGGTGTGAGGGAGGGTAAGGAAGCCGGATGTGCGGGATGTAAATGTGTTGCGAGGAGGACCGGATCAATCTTTTATCACTGCAGTGTGCTTTCATCCCTAATGGATCCGACGTGAGCACAGCACTAGCTTCCGTCCCATTGCACCGACTCAGGGCGGCCTCACGGAAAGAACAAGTGTGAGAGGTAGCAACACATGGGAGGAACAGATCCAGAGAAAAAGTCGCCCCCGAAATAAACACAGCCAATATACTTATCATGTCCTGGACATGTCCCAGCGTTTCAAATTACCTGTGGCCCCGAGTGCATCTGCAGGAGCTGGGAGAGGACGGGAGAGAAATTATGTCACTTCACAGCATGAAGATTTTAGTTTGGAAATTTCCATCAAGAAGCCCAAAGGGACAAGGGCAGACCTGCCCCCACCCGACAGGCACACTGACGGAGGCAGAGACAGATGGACCGGGCTGGTCTACGTGATGATGGGGTCCACCTGTGTGTTGGACTAATGAAGGAACAGTCCCCGGCTGAGTCTGAGCATCTCTCCATGTCAGAAAGGCCCATTCATGTGATAGAACGTCTCCGGGTCGGGGACACAGATGTTTGTTCCCAAAAGCGCTTGAAGAACGTAAGGAGGTTTTGTTCTGTTTGCACGGCAGGCGACCACATCATCATCATCATCATCCTGCTGCTGTTTCCTCATGTCTGAAGAAAACCATTTGTACAGTATGCAGAGGCAGCAGTTTAATCTTCAGCATGTGACAACTGGCTCAACTGATTTCTATTATATGATCTGTCAGTTAAAGATCTAATTCATTTTACCTTTTCAATGTACCAGGGCAGTGTCATCATTACCAAACATAGTTCACCAATTTGATTTGTGCAGCGCAACATCACAAATTACAAGTGTCTCAGCGGACTTTACGGTCCGCACGATTATGGTCCGCACGAGAATCTCCCTGAGACGGACACAGCAGCCATAGATGTTCGTGTAGGAACAAATGTGAAAATACTGAGCTGAGAGAAGAGATGTAGCAGTTCAGCCAAGGTCAACTAAGGTGAATACATGTGAAACAGCTACACGAGAGTGAGCGTTTAAAAAGTGGTGAACATTTAAAAATAAGTAAAAATAATGATTACATAACTAAGCACATAGTCACAGTTTGTCTCCTTCTCTTACAGTTCTCCGTTGCGCTGGTGTTCTGGCTCTTCAGCCAAGTGAAGCACACCGACTCTCTCATCACACATGAGGTAGCGCCGTGCAACTCCCACAGCCAGACAGGGAGAAAAAAAAAGAATCGGCTCCCATGAGTGAGAGTGGTGGTGGTGGTGGTGGTGGTGGTGGGGGGGGGTAGGGGGGGTGGTTTCAATCGATGTTCCTGATTGGATGACAAATACAGCTCACTAACGAGCTCTGAGTTCCTCTATCGGACACACACCACGCTGGGAAATGTTAGATGCTCATTATGCATAAGGATGAGTCAGTGTTTAAATAGGCTCCGGCTCGTTTTGTGCATTCGCCTTTGCCTGATGGTGGTATTTGAGCTGAAGAGGAAGACACATCTGACAAAATAAATCTTAACAGTGATAATAAGGCGCAGCCTGTGTGACTGAGACGGGCAAACTGGGGTCGACTATTTGTCTAGTTGTTCTAACAGTGAATGTTTGCTTAAAAAACACGGTCAGCCGTAATGCACAAAAACACACAAAGAAGTCGGGGGGGGGGGTATGGGAGAAAGAGTGCACGAAGAGTGAAGTTTCACCCAAACAGGTTTGAGTCCTTTTGCCTTCTGACAGGAATACCTGGGTGGTGGGTCGAGTGTCAGCTGAGAACCACCGGGATAAGACAAGACTCCAGGACTTTCTGTCCCATAGAAACAGACAAGAGCTCCCACTTGTCAATCATTTCCCACAAAAACACGCTGAAATACACCTAAACACACACCTAATGCCCCACTTCAGAGAAACTTCCCACAGACACTGACATTCAAACAGACTCTCTCTCAAAAGAGCCATCAACTCACCGAGGGAGAAGTGTTTCCTTCTTTCCGATGCCTTGACTTGCCTTGTGTTTGTATTTCTGCTGTTTCTCCAGCTCACTCAGGGAAATCCTTGACTTCTGACGGAGCAGCCAAGCTGGTTGAGTGTGTGTGTGTGTGTGTGTGTGCGTGTGCGTGAGGAGAGCGGAGGTCAGAGGCAGACAGACGTGGTCAAGCAGAGAGCTGGGTGATGGTGCGACTTATCCTCCTCTTCTCTGTCCTGCTGCCTGCTCCTCGCTGTCCGCCTCCGGAATGCGCGTCTCCTGGGTGTCCTCACCACAGCCAAGATCTGAGCCTGCAAGAGTTCTCTGTTCTGTCTACACCCCTCCTCCTCCGCCTCCTCCGCCTCCTCCTCCTCCTCCTCCTCCTCCTCGCTGTCTCTCACTCACACAGAAACACACCCTATCACTCAGCCCTCTCGCTCTCTCTCTCCTTCCCCTTCTCCCCTCCCTTTCTTGCTGTGCTGACAGATCAGGTACCTCCCTCTATTCAGGTACTTTGAAAACACGTTTCCGACTTGCCTTCCTCTCTACCACTTGTCCAAGTGAACGTCTCCGCATTCCCAATCCGCTAATGCGGGAATTACATAAAAACTGGGGACGAGATCAGAATAAATGCGGATCTCTTCACACGCATGTTTATTCTTCACAAGTTTATTTGCTCGATCTCCAGCCTGAGGCGTTAAGACGTCCGCCCTGTGGCCGCGAGTCACATGAACAGCTGATAACACAAATGAGTCCGTCAGGTGATTTTTAGCTTCCATTTCCTGGAATGAGGTCATCGTCATGCAAACCAGGTGCACGAAGAGACTGTGTGCGTATGTTCTGTGTTGGGTTACACCCTGTGGGAAAATGAGGGAAAATAAAACAACCTAAATCTGACCACTGCGCTCCAGCGAGCAAAACCGTGTTCAAAACAAACAGAACAATGTCCAACTCTCATCACCCGAGCATCCTCCTACTCACAAACACCGAGCCAGAAGATCCAAACAGCATGTTAGGAAACAAGTGCTCATCTGTTTTCTACTAATACTGATACCTCGCCCTTTGCTATCCTCCAAATCCTCCCCAGTTTTCGTTTGGAACCGTTGTACATCTCTCTTTTGACCTCCGGTACCACCACCCCCGGTACGTGAAACTGGAGAGTGGGGCCTGATACTGAACCTGATACCAAACAGACTCCCCGAGTATCAAGACAAGTGAAAGAAAGACTGTGTTGTCCTGCATGAAATCTTATATGACGCGTAGAACACCGTCGATACGGTCAAGGTACAGTCAAATCAGTCTGTGAATTAAGAAATTAAAATTTGAATTTAAGAAAATGAAGGCATTGCCTGATGACAATACCTTATGTAGCAATGGTTGCTGTTGACCGGTGGGTACATAAAGTACTTTTAGTACTTTAATTTAAAAAAAGGGAATGAAAAAAATTATTAACATCTATATATTATT
>JBBMJM010155291.1:17311-35898 GCA_037832705.1 Centriscus cristatus | reverse complement strand
AACTACCTCCATGTCTTCCCTCACTACATCCATAAACCTCCTCTTTGGCCTTCCTCTCTGTCTCCTACCTGGTAATTGTACACATAATTGTATACATAATAATTGTAATATGGGCATTCTCAATTCTCAAATAAGCATAAATAAGAAGGAAACAAAATGAGATAATGATGTACAGCAGTTGAATAGAGCTATTGATGAATGTGATGAGTTTTGCCGTTAAGGTGCCTTTAAAGCACAACACTTCCCTAACATGAAATAAAATAATCTCTGTTTTTAAATAAGAAACGGCTTACAATATAAAAATACATGGCATTGTACTGTAGTTCATTAAATAAACCAACAATTCATATATAAAATATTATATTGACGTGTATAAAAATATGCCTTACAACTTTTTGAAAAGGATAACAGCCGTACGCTTTTTGTCTGCCACTTCGGAACACACAGTCAACCACAAAATTCCAACATATGTACAAACAATCAACTAATTAGCTGTCAAAACGCCATTTTGACAAATCACACAAACAGAAGCATCCAAGATTTTTGTTTTTTTTCTGACGTGACATATTTTTATATACTGTATATATGTGTATATACACACACACACATATGTATATATGCATATACACACACACACACACACACACATACACATATATATAAGATACTGTAAGATTCAAGCAGTACTTGATGGAAATACAGACTCAAAAATAAATTAATAGAAAAGAAATATTCTGTATATTGATATCAGTGTATCTTTGGAGAGAGGGGGAGAGGACGGTGAGGGAGACACGCGTTGCATCATGTCACCTGCGTAACAGTATTTCAGCCCACTGAGATCAGAACAAACACAGGCAGTGTCAGCTATCCTAAAGGAAAAAAGGAAAACAGAATTCTACCAGAAAGCCGGGACAAGAGCCAGGGAACATAGAGATCATTCGGAGTAATACCGCTTGGAGGCTGTTCAATGTGAGCATGCAGCGCGTCACCAGACAACGTAGAGGACGTTGCTGCAACTTTTGAACATTCAGGCAGATGTTATTGTCACTGCTGGACTGTGAGTGTGACAGTGTAAGTGCTTCTAGAGAGGACATGAACTGGTGTATGTTTTCCATAGGAAGTGGTTTTTCCCTGCTACCTCCTGTCCAGGCAGTGTTGAACACAAGCTAAAGCCACCCCCTCTCCCTGTGCTCCTCCAGGCTCAGAACAATAGGACAGATGGACCTCTCACTCCCCGTCGCATGGTAAAGTGCCGTCTTCTCTGGTACGTGTGGGCACAGGTGTGCCAAGCTCGTCCACACACCAGCAGTGGCCACGCTGCATGCCCTTGGAGGAGCGGCACTGTGTGGTTCAAGTGACAGGGAGGGAGTTTTTGAAAAGGAAAGAAGGTGGGGAAGGCAACAAGAGCGGAAGAGAGAGAAAATGTAATGTCATCATTGCGCCGTACAGATTCTCTGAACCCACAGCAGAGAAGCTCAAAGGGAAAGGTGCCAGACAAATCTCTGGATGCTGCAGCAGAGTGCAGCGCTCACACTATGGGAACTATCACATCGCATGACAATCAACAAAGTTCCAGAATGGGATGATTCAGGTGGAACACGCTACCTGCTTTTTCCTGTAGAACCCACGAGTGTCACAGTTGGGTATGTAGATGTCGCGGTCAGACTGGAAGATGGTCAGCTCCAGACCTCTCAGGACAGTATTAAGCAGTTTGCGGCAGGGTGCCTGAAAAACAGGAGTGCAGAGATTGTGATTTCGAACACCCCTGGAGGCAAAGAACCAGAGAGGAGCTGCCAGTCAGGTGAATCAGGTGATTGTGCTGACAGAAAGTCTTATGGGCTTATTTTGATGCAGTATCGCAACTGGACACAGGCCTTTTTTTTTTTTTACATAGATATGTTTAAGTATATGAGATGTCACATTGCAACATTATATAACCATATTGTTACACAATGCTTTTGCTTTTCAGGTCACTGAATGGTTTGACGTGACTGTGCGGTTTCTGTGTCACTATCATGATCAATCATTTGGCTGCTGCAGATCAGCCGGCTCGCCCGGGTAAAAGAATCTGTGGCGGCAGGCCGGCTTGAAACTTTCCTGATTCACATCATGCTCAATTAGTTCTGCCGCATAGCAGCACACACATCATGCACCATAATGCATGGCCTTGGAGCCGTGTGTGTACATGCCACTGCAACACCCAAAATAGCAGAGGATGCTCATCAGGCTCTCTAATGCAAAACAGCCTTACATACAAGCTTCTCCGTCACGTATGGCGCGTATCAACGCAGCTCTGGCACATCAAAAGCATGATTAGGGTGAGGGTTCACCATTTTAACTCATGAATATATGAGAACTTACTTTTTCAATGTCACTGCTGTGTGAGGGATGAGGACCTGAGAGAAAATGACACACATGGCATGAGACTGTGATATCAAAGCATCAGATACATAAACGCCACGGAAACACCAACTCGGAGGCTTCAACATCGACCATTCACACTCTGCAGTGTATTTTTGTGCACAAAACATTCATCCAGATGTGGAGGCGATCAATGAGAGAGTTAATCCTAATCCTAATTTGCTTTTCAGACGGCTAATCGCAGTATCTCAGTTTGAACAGTAGATGGAGATCACTGCAATAAAATGCGGCTTGATCAGGTTGTAGGTGACAGTTTCTATATTTTCACAGAAAGCCTGACTTCTGGACAGATGATTGTCATGCACTCTGTCCATGACATGGATGACTTTTTCAGGCTGAACAATTCATGCATCTATCGCCTGTGAATACAACACTTCATAAAAGCCCAGCTGAATGCATTTCACATATATATGATTTGTCATCGTTTGTGATGAAAAATGACAGGCTTTTACAACAGGACTGTGATGAACAATGACATTTCTATCGCAGCGACTGCTCTGCAGTGCCTGTGGAGTCTGCACATTCATCTGTGGTGCACAAAATGCACCCAAGCTTAAATGTCACACACCGATTGACCCTTCCTTCGTTGGTGAGTGACACAGCATCACATGCACAGCAACACATCAATATGTGCACCTATACCTTCTATCACTGCAAGCTCACCTGCAGCGCCCATGCCTGTGCCTATGCATCTCTACTGTAGGTGCATGCATGTATGTGATTTCATGCACGTGTGTTTGTATACACAGTATCTTACCTGTGGGGTGGGGCCTCTCTGTGGGACTAGTCCTGCTGTGCTTGGCGCAAATGCCCCTTCCCTGCAACAGAGCCTGAAGGGGGCTGTGCTCCCTTGGTGGGGGAACACAGCGGAGCCCCTTGGCACAGCTCAGTGTGTACACACCACAGGGCTCTCCCTGGGCCAACACTGATGTGCTGCCGGCAACATTATGGTCCCTGGTGGGCCGACCTGCCCCCAGTGGATCCCTGCAGGAGGGACAGACCTTGAAGGGGCCCAAGCGGTTCGCCCCGGTCCATGATCCGCAGTGAGCAATCAGCAACAAGGCAATGGTTGTTAAGTTAGAAAGGATAGGCATTTTTTTGTCCAGTTCTCAGGTTCTCCACACTGTCACTCTCTGTCAGTTAAATGTGGCTGATGCTATTTCTGGATGTATATTTCGCCCTCACTCTCTCTCCCTTTCTCTCCGCTCTCCTCAGTCCTCTTTCCGCTTCTATACAGTAGCTTTCCTCAGTGCTTTGCTGGCTGAGTCCCCTGCAGTGCCAGAGGAGACAAATGGAGATCGGGAGAGACACAGCAAAGCACCAGCTTTTAAAGACCTGAAAGGCGGTGATAGGAGAGAGAGAGGGAGTGAGAGAGCACAGTTATGACACCTTCAGGGGCTGGGACTCAGAGAGAGAAGGAGGGGGGGGAGAGAGAGAGAGAGAGAGAGAGAGAGAGAGAGAGAGCAAGCGGGAGGGAGGTTGACGGGAGGGAGAGAGCAAGTGGGGAGTGGATTATGTTCCTTTCAGAAATTATCAAAATCTCTCCACCCTTTCCTGTTATAAAGCAACACATACATCTAGCCCTTCATCTTACACTTATTTCCTTTCTCACCCATTAACACTCGATCAGCAAACTACACTTTACTATGTGGAGACCCTTCTAGAACATTTGCCATGGTAACAAACGCAAAGCCCATATATGCGTCTCTGGTGCAATGTCTTGTGAGATTTCTCCTGCATTGGATTCTGCATATGGTTATGACGGAGAATATCTCATGTACTAACACGTTATTCTCAAGCTGAGACACAAACATGAGAAACTCAAGAACCTCGGAAAAATACAGAGATGACTCAACAAAAAAAGTAAATGACCTCTTGAATGAACTTGAATCCTGCTGTAAATGTCACATATGATTTTACAAAGTAACCTAAAAGGTTAGATATCATGGGACCTCAAACACCGTATCTCATGTTGATGTGGAAGGGCAGGTTATTGCTCATCAGTTGCTGAAAGAGTATTCATCTGGATAATCAGGAGGAGGACTCATTTTTGCAGGAATGCGCATCAGCCATCTGTAGCCAAACCGCTAATAATGCAATCCATCGCTCCACTCAGCCAGGTGGGATTTTCTACACGAGTGCATTCTTCCAAACATCACCTCTACACCCTTCCGCCTTTGTGCTCATCACTTGTTCCTGCCATTCCTAACATAATAAAATGGCTGTGTCACAGTGTCACGGTAGTGATAATAGCAGGCAATATGGTTTTACACCTAGAAGACCATTGTAAGGGAGGCTATTCATTATAATATCTATATGAATATCATATAAAAAGCTTAAATTAATGTTTTGTTTGAAGATCCAGTAAAGATGTAGTGGTCTGGAGGAAATGTAAGTGTTCCTTGAGTTTCCCAGACTCAGAGCCTGTTTGATGCCTCAGGACAGATTGCCAGGATGTGTTTGGTGTGGTCTGAAGTTATGACACCGATATTTGGCTACTGTGGCTCAAATGCTGGGCGGCTGTGGAGTCAAATAACACAGCCATGATCTCATAGGTATCAAGGGGCGTAGTGGCTCAGTAGCAGCTCACTGTCTTGTACTTTTCACCTTTGGACTAAATAACACATGTACCAGCCTTTTACTCAATTAGAAAGGTGCAAACGATCACTTTTATAGATATGGATAGATATGGATTATTCACTTAGCATCAACATTTCATTGCCTTATTTTCGATCCATGTGAAAAATGATGAGTGTGTGTCTTAGTCACTTGCCCCAGTAGCTGGACAGTCAGACAGACTGAGCTGTCTGTACAGAGTTATGGGCCAACATGTGCATCCAGTGCCCCCATCCTGGCCAGCAGAGCACAGATCACCTGTTCTCCCTTGTTCCTGTTACCTTGGTAGCGCCAAATGGGGAAAATGTTCCAAGATACATGGCAGACAAACAGGGTCTCTCTTTTCCACATTCCCCTGGATTATTCATTTTTTGTCATGCAGCTGCACACATTCCTGGCTGCTCTGCCTCCCTCCCCGGCTCAGGTCTATCCCAGCTGGCTCATGGACTCTGTCAACATAGCAACCAGTGTCAACACATGGCCGCTCAGCTGCATTGAACGTTATAATCTGTCCCTCTTTCAGCTTGACCGCCTGAGTACTTTGGTGCATTCTTCAACAGTTTGAGGACATTATTCCAGTTTCAGGCTATTACTGTCAGCACGGGTGTGAGCTGCTGCGACGCTCAGTCTCCTTCACTGACGCCATCAAAAGGCACCTCACCACTGTGACGTCTTTATCAAGCGACGAGCAGCACTAGTTTGCAAAGTTAGGGGAGCGATGGAGACCTGATGGGCAAAAGTGAGTGTGTCTTTTATTAACCTCGTAGGCAACAAGTACGCGATTGACGAAAGGTAAAAAAGGATGTTCGCAGATCATTTTTTACTTATAGTTATTGCAAACACTCGTCCTCTGGCTAAGCCGAGACTGAGTTTAAAAGGAGGTAACGTCGATGCCGTAGACGCCTTATTATGCTAACTCCGGTTGTGCCTCCGACTCATCTCTAACCGCTGGAGAACTATCGTTTTTAAATGCCATTTGATTTAAACATGTCGTCTTCTACTAACATGGCAGGAGCCCTAACATTTGTGCTACCACTGTCTGCCAATTAGCTGTATCCCTAGCATGCTAGTTGGTGTAGAGTAGCTAGCGACCCTAACGCAAGTTGTGAACTCGGACACGCCCACTTTCCCGTGTCGTGGTTCATACGCTGCGATTCACTGTTCTAACGCTATACCGATATTTTATCATTTTGTTCATGTTTCTATTTGTATTCATAACTGAAAGAATTTGTTGCGAATTTCTTACATTATATCTTGCGCTGCTTTAACATTTAGCAAAATCGCCTCTGCAACGTGAGTTGCCTTTTTCTAATCTATAAACATATAAGGTTATCTTACTGATTCAATTACACGTTGTTGTGGCAAGGTAGTCACGTTTCTGTACAACATCTCACAGATGCTGTAATGCACCATATCCAACGTGGGGAGAACAAACCTGATAGACCGCAAATGCTGGTAAAACATGTGAAGACAGAACATTATACTAATACACTGAGCTGTGTGACAGAATGGGAGAAACGACATGAATCTAGAATGAACAACAATACATTTGGCATCATAAATATGATGCATCGTATGGTCATTGCACACTGTAAAAACTGAAACAAGCACTGGAAGTGATTTGGAGTCATTTAAATGATAATATTCATAGTTTTTTTTGGGGGGGGGCAGTAATTATTCCCTCTTCTTTACCTCATGAAAAATCTTAATGCACCGAACATCTTACTCGGTAACAATCCTAAAGCAATACAATCTTCTGTTGATATTTTGCATATATCTACCTGGGTACCCTCATCATGATTGCCATCTTGATGCAGTGCTCAGGCAACAGACAGGCAGCAAAAAAAACATGACACAACCAGCTGAACTTTATGCGGACATGACCATTTTCCCTGCCCCACCTTATTTTTTTTTTTCAGATGGATGACATCAATGTACTACATCACAGATGCCTCCTGAATCTGAGGCGTCGAATCCGCGATATAGGGGATGGGCGTCCAGCCCAGGAACGATACATGAGGTTGCTGAAGGATGGAGACACGCTCAGGTCAGCCTTTCTGCAATTGCACTTTCTGCAAAACCATAAAGTAACAACACGGTCGACATGGTTTGTCAGACAGTATATTAGATTAGATGCTCGTACAAATTATTAGTCTATTAGTCTTCTTGCTGGACATTTAAATAGACCATAGACCAACACTGGCTTTTGAATCAAGCTTTTTCCATCAACCTATTTCATGTTTTGACATATGTTAGCTAACGTTAATTCGAACCGATGCCTTCCAGTTAATTGCTCTCTGTAATGCTGAGTGAGAGGAGTGGCGCTGTACCCCTCTGTAATTTTAGGAACCTTGTATGGGAAACCCGAACAAGCATTTTCATTAAACATTCTCCTTTATATTAGAAAAAAATGACTGCCAACGATAGCAACCAGAATACAATCCTTGAAATCTGGTTCATTGGGCTTGGCGAAAATATGTTTCGCCACCTTCACACATTCCTTTTGGGTCATCATCCCTTACTGGTCCCAAAAGATAAATATTAGCACAGCGACTGGAATAATGTTAGCTTCCAGGAACTTTATACTAATGCAGTACAAGTTGATTTTGCACTGTTTGCATCCCATCATCAGCACAGGTTGATGCCATGAACCTGTGCTGACGGATACGTCTGACTCTGTCACAGCCAACTCCATCAGCTGTACAGTGGTGTTTGGATAAAAGATGAGGTTGTGTTTTTTTTAGGCTTGCTTCTATTCATGCACACTATTGTTAACCTGTAATTTACTCTCTTTAGTTACCAAGGGAACTCTGAAGAAGTGGGTTGCTATGTGGCTGGCCATCCTTTATCAAAGGGAAATTGCTACTTTGAGGTAAGGCACATTGATGGAGGCCTGTGGTGACATGGCTCCACTTCTGCTTTTGCATTGTTTTATGTGTTCTGCTCGAGACCCACATTCGATTTCATTGTGCCAGATAAGATTTCCAGATCACTGCAATCTGTGCTCCAAAGAAGGTCAATAATCATTAGAAAACAAACAGACTCTTGGCCCTTTGTACAATCAATCATTCTGAGATGTTGTGGAGGGAAATTTCTCAATATGATAGGCTCACCACATACCAGCTTCCCTGGTTGTGCCCAAGATTGCTTTTCCATCCGTCCAGCAATTTTATCCCTTGGATTCTTATTACTGACAATTTTCTCAACTTCATATTAAATTGTGAGTGCCCCCCTACAGTCGCAGTTCACCAGTGTAAAACCACCACCTCAAAAATGTCGTAGCTGCATTGGAATGAGGGATAGGGTGTGGGTGGGTTAGGTGGTATCTCTGAGACCGAGGAGGAGTCCACCAGCACACGCAGACAGACTGGCAGCAAGAGAAACTGTTGGATGTATTGCAGGGCTGATGTCCCACTACATATCTGTGTATCAAATTTAATAGTGCTCATACAGCAGCGTTCAAGACGTCTCGCTTGTGCAGCGCAGGAAAGTTGCACGGCGGAGTTTAGTCATAAATTAGGTGTGCATGGCTGCTGTGTTTTATTTATGAGGCAGCTTGTTCGTGCATGGTGCACGTCAGAGCAGGTGAGGCAGGCATACTTTCTCATCTGGTTTCAAGAGGAAACATCAGGCTGTACATTATCCATCGGACCTGCGTCATTGTGCTGAGCAGCAAACTGAGCCAGACAGGACCATGAAGCAGGCTCCCATAGATCTACCAAACTGTCCTGTAAAGGATTTATTTCTTCTTCTTCTTCCGAGTTTTTTTTAAATTTTAAGTCGTTTTTCAGCATCACACGTAGGCTGACTGCGAGCTCTGATACGTGCTACATGCAACATTACTTTAAAACCGTCATCTGACCCTGCAGATGTTTCTGTTTGTTTCTGAGTATGAAAGTCTTCGAGATAGCACTGTTTATATTGAAATGAATCACAGTCGCAGCCTGATGGATGTCTCTGACAAGTGGATTTTAGTGTAGCCATCAATTTCTGTGGTACATTATTTTCCACTCTGTGACGCACATGCCGTCCGCTCCCCTGATATCGCCAAAAACCTGCAGGCTTTTATTCTGATAGAGGTCAGGCCACTGTCAAGGTGTGCATCGCTGCTCTGTTCCTCCTCGCTGTGCTTTCACAAGGAGTCCTTTTCAGTATTGCTGCACTTTCTCTAATTTTCGTCGGCTGTCTTATTCAAGCCCGGAAAAACGTCTGCAGCTTTCCACAAGATTTATTTGAATAGATACAGATATATCTGTAACTTAACTTCTCTTCACTAAGCGTCTTCTGTTCTTAATCTTAATCATTTCACTTGTTTTTGTAACTTGTGTTTAGGCATCCGTACAGGCATTAATAGTATGTTAAGTGTATTTGTGTGGAAATAGTCTGCAGAGGCCAAGAATGGATTCCTGTTCTGATTATAGTATAGAGTCGTATCGTTAAAGTGCCAGACTGGAGTTGAAAATAAGCAGGCCTGGAATTTTGGTCCAAAAGAGTGGTTTCACATGTTTTAATGGTTGTGAGCTGAGAGGAAGAAGAAGAAGAAGGAGGAGGAGGAGGAGGTGGTGGTGGTACAGGTAGGTGATGAAGGTGAAAGCCACTTCCAAATGCAGTGAAGCGATGCAGACAGAAACACACTTTATCTGTGTTAACTTTCATATGATCAGGGCCACTTTGTGGTGTGTTTGTGGGTCGCTCGACCTATCAGCCACTATGACACCAAATTACAACTATGGCATAGAAATGCTTCGCCGCTGAAAAGAATCATCTCGAGTTCAGTAGCCTGGCTCTGGGTAGCTGCCTGGAGCTGGGCCAATAACCCGCCGTCTTCTGTGAGATGAGTTAAACACAAAAGACACTTAAGACTATAAATATACTTCGCACTCCAAGTGTGGGACATCTTACTGATTATGTCTTTTTTTGGTTGTGCAACTAGAACGATCACACTAGTCTGCAGCATATAGTTAAACTGATCATTTATGCAGCTCCTCCACCAAGATTTCAAAGTGTTGAGATTGGAGGTGTATGTGGTTTGGACATGCTACAGCATAAAACTACTGCCAGCAACATTTGAAGGCCACATTGACCAGCTCAACATGCAGTTACACTCTGCATGTTGAAGCAGGGAAGCGGCTGGCTCTTCTCTGAGTGTGTGTGTGTGTGTGTGTGTGTGTGTTGTTTTAATGGGACTGTGCAATAGCTCAGGGGAGTAGTTGATAATGAATGTTTCTCCGTGTTGCCAGTGGGACAGCTGTGAGCTTGAACAGGGAGTTGGACACACACTAGCCAAACTTAGTTTTGAGGTGCGTGTCTGAAGGGTCTGACAAGAAAATGTTATGACTGAGGTTTTTGACTCCATGTGTGTATATAAGATCCACCGTTCAATGTGCAGCCATACATTTAACACACACATGTACTCATGGTCTCTTGTATGTGTACTTAGGTAACAATAGTGGACACAGGGGTTAGAGGGACCATTGCTGTGGGCCTGGTGCCTAAATTCTACAGGCTGGACCACCAGCCTGGCTGGCTGCCATATTCTGTAGCTTACCACGCTGACAACGGCAAGTAAGTCAAACCGCACTCATCGATGGTTTCTTGCATGGCTTCAGAAAATGGATTGTGGCCTGTTGCTGCTGCATCCGCACATTACAAGAACTGTACTTCTCCATATCCTTCTCCTCAGCACTTCCTTTCTCTGCTGAATGGGAGCATTGGTGTGACCTGTTCACACAGTTCTTCTTTGCTCGTAAACAGTATGAGCGCGTGGTATTTCTGAACATTCATTCCTGGAACTTGATTTTGTTGTTAATTATCCCTCTGTTCACAGGTTTTGCCTGAGTCTGTCTCTATCTTTCACCGTTTCCTTGATGAAAAATCAACCAGAGTTCATTTGGACCGGTTTTAGGCCATCGTCCACCATCAGATTCATTTACACCATGTACGCACTGATTTTAGGAGAATACGTTCGCTTCATGGTCAATATTTGATACGGCTTACTGAGAAATACAAAGAAATTCATTTCATTGTTATCGATGGAGCTGGAACAGGAAGTGTGGTTTGTGCGTGATGTAAAGGAAAAGATCTGTTAATCCGAGAATGTGTTCTTTCAGGTTATACAATGGAAACCCAGTTGGGCAGCAGTTTGGGCCAAAATGTGCCTCAGGTGACCGCATTGGCTGTGGAATACACTCAGAGAATATCGAAGCAGGTTTTACAACAGTCTTTTTCACCAAAAATGGCAAAGAGGTAGGTGTGATGGCTGGTGTGATTCTGTGAGTGTAAACAGCCTTAAGTCCTCTTCATGCATCAAATGTTCAGGTAGGCTCGGTGGAGGTACCTGTGTCAGCAGAGGGACTGTTTCCAGCCGTGGGAATGCACTCCATGGGCGAGGAGGTGAAGGTGGATCTGCAGGCAAAGTGGTTCCTGGAGGAGGACGATAGTATGATGATGATGGTGGACAGCCACGAGGACGACTGGGGGCGTCTTTACGACGTCAGGGTGAGCGGCACGGTAAGACACTAGTCAGAGCTGATGGGATTTGCATGAGCTCAGTGCTGGGATGTGAATCATAAATGTAGGAATGTATCACTCATTACTCTTTTCAGTTGTAATGTTATTTTAATCACTGTTAAATGGGGAATTGACACTTGGTGAACATCTGTTGACTGTCCAGTAATCCCCAGTCAGCACATCGACTGTCCTCAACTCCCGTTAGGCTTCAGTTCACATGACGATCACGAATGTCATCATTGATTCATGTTTGAGAGATTTTCTTCATCGATAGAATCAATGTTTGCTCTATGAAATAGTAGAAAACAATGATGTAAAGTAATGTCTCCTTTGACATGTAGTTTAATATAATTTGAGGAACAAAGAAAATCCACATTCAACCTTTTTTCACTTAAAAATCCTCAAAACAACGAATCAAGAATGAACAAGTTATTGTGATGAGTCTCTCCTCCAAATAGTTACTATATACCGGTATTTGATGTTTGACGTTTTAGTGGAACAGAAGACGGCTTTCCCTGGCTTCTTCAACCTGCTGACTATATGGACATGGTGGGGGGTTGTACTCGTACGATTGGTACATCCCAGTAATGTATTTGGGAACACCCAGAAAACTCCAGATTACCCGACATGTTCTTTCAGCCTATGTCCTCTGAAAGAAACCTGTCACCGAGGGGCTTTACTGGATCTGCTGCACTGTTGTTTTGTACGTCTGTGACATCCTTCAACTGCCTGTTCAGTCACAGATTCCTCTTTGTTGACAAATGGGCTTTATGCTCTTTAATGTTTGGAGAGAGAGCTCCAGACACCGTTACTGCAGTTTAAATTATTTTGTCTCTGCTGTTGTCTGGGACTGGATCAAGGTCAGCGTTGCATATTTGCCTCAGATTGCTTCAGGACATCAGTTTGGGGATTTTCCTTGGGGTCCTGGAGACATAAGATGAAGTTAAAAAGCACTGGGAGGACTTTGAGTCTGTTGGCTCTCATTTCCTCTCCGTTCTCTTTGCCAAATATGAGAGAAGAGTCAAACAACAGGACTCAGCAGCCGGCACTCGATTCTCCTATCAGACGTGTTTCATGAGTCTGTGCCCTGATATGTTCCTCATCACATGTCTAGTCACTGTGTTAATTGCAGTCATAATATTTGTATTTTATGAAACTACCGTTTAACCTCCTAATTAGGTCCAATTAAAGCCAGTTGACATGAGGCACTCAGGCTGATAACAGCTGTCGGCTGTCAGTCAGGATGATTCAACCAGCCCCCCCCCCCCCCTTTCATCCTGTCTCATTCCTGTTTCTGTGTAGCAGCAGTGGCATGAACAGTGTTGTTGGAGCCAAGTGTTTGGCAGTGCACCAGGTTGTAAAAATTCAATAAGTGAACTAACGGGACTCAAAAGAATCTTTTATTCTTTGTCATGTGGTTGGAGGTTTTCACAGCTGGGGTGTCCGGCTGCTCAGGAAGTCCAGCAGTGATTTCTTTCTTCCTCCACCTCCACCCCCCACCCCCCCTTCTCCCTCCCTCCCTCTCTCTCTCTCTCTCCCCCGTAAGCTGCCGTTGGACCACAGATCTGAGATGTGGTCACCGTTGTGAAGGGTGAAGCAGGTGATAAGGCTGTCAGGTTTTGGCAAGTAGAGGTCTTCAGTGTACACACACGGAGGAGCGGTGAGGGTGTGAGACAAATTGGGAACAGGAGCTGCTTCCTGCTTTGACAGAAGTTTTGGTCTGAATACAACCAAAGACAGAATTGGAAAGTGTTGCAGAGGAAATTAAGTTAGGAGGAGTGATAGATATTAAGTAGTGGGATTAGTGAGAGGCAGAATATTATGTCAGCCACAAGGTGGTCTCACTTAATCTCAGTGTTGGTTTTGATTTCCAGTTTCATTGTGTGGTTTTAAGAAGCTCTGGAGTCGTTTCATTTCGCCTCCTCCAAGGTCTCTCTTCTTTCCCCTCGTCTGCATCCATCCCTCTAACTGGCAGGTAAAGACCACATTGCCTGTTGAGAGCGTGGAGGTCACTGCAGCTGCAGACACGTAGTACCTCTGTTCACGCTACCAAGAGGATTTCGCTTGGAAAGCACCACATACACATGCACAGTCAATCTTTTGTGTGCACGAACAGCTTTATTAGTTTTCCACTGCATGTGCAGTTGGTGCCCCTTGTCCATGTGGTCAGAAAACTTTGGCAGACACACGTATATCAGAACGAAGCGGAAGTCGGCGCACAGGCTAATGACGAAGTTCCTGTCACGCTGACCCTCGTGGATACGGCAGATGAAAATTCTTGACATGACAAAGATTTCTGTTGAACAGTTTAGAGTCAGATACCATTGGAAATGTAGCGATGCCCAGTGTTTGGGCACTGGACGTCCATAGAAACATCAGGGTCTTCTGTCGTAAGGAGGAATTAGGGCGGTACTTTTTAATTAATCATCGACATTTGGACAGAAAATGATAAATGAAGAAATGTCCCTCAAAAGTCCACAAACGAAATCTGTTGAAATAGAGGAGAGAGGAAACCAGGAAGTACAACACAATATATAAAAATATGAATAGAATTTTTTTTTGTCTTCTTTGTTTTTACCAACACCCATAAAGGATTAGTGTGACATGAATGTGATTCTTCTGTGCAACAGAGAATAACAGAGAACAAAATATCTATGTAAAAGATGTTGAAATAGTCTTACACAAGCAAACTGCACTGACTCATTCCCACACTGGATGTGAGACAGAAGAACTTAACTCGAGCAGCAGACATATGACTCATTGCCTTGGAGGAAGGAATAGAGCATCGTAACTTCACTTGGACGAGCGTCACATGATTGTACTCGTTCTGCTGGGAAACGTTCCCCAAACTTGACACAGTCTATGTCTCTGACCATTGTTGGTTCTATCACAGAGGGGTTTGTTTGTAGAAAGTGACACCACAGTCAAAAGTCATAGATTCTGTCTCTGTATCAGCAGATCGAGATCACAGTCAGTACATTTCCTCCCCACGATAGTCGATGTCATTTCATTGTATGTTCGGTTTTACCTAGATTTTATTGACGTTATTTGCTATAAAAAGGAGGCGTGATCCCGTATTTGACCTCTGCTCAGGGTCATGTACCGGTCGGTCATGGTGATTCCACACAATTTGTGGATTGTATGTAAGAACAATGGAGATTTAACTGTGACTTTCCTTAACAACGTGTCTCCTTCAATAGGTTCTGTTGGTGAACAGTTTAAGTTTGTGTCATTGTTAAGTTGGTTGGACTCCGGCCCGCTGCCTGATGTAATCTAATGTAATTCTCTTTAAAATCTCTCTGTCGTAGTGTCTGGGATGCAGCAAGGAGCACGGGTTCCTTTCATCTCATCTCATCTGAGATACATTTGAGGGAGAATGGAAACATTTTTCCTCCATTTCATGTATGTGTGGTCGTGCAACAGATATTTCCAGCCCTGGTGGTTTCTTATGATTTACGGATCCATCGTTCAGTTGCCATAGATGACTTACACCTCCCTGGCTTCTCAGCAGCAGCAGCAGCTCAGCACCAAAATAGTTTTTGCATGTTGCTATTTGATTATACGGATAATTAGTGTTCTGGATGAAAGTTGTTCTTACAGATTGTTAAGCGGAGGAAAAAGCTGAGTGACGGAAAAATAGATTGCGTCAAGATGAATGACTTTTGGGACTGGTATGCTCTCGATAAGATGGCACTGAGAAGTGCAAAGCCACAGAAATTAGCGAGTACAATAGTGATGATCGGGACTTGTCTGCCGTGGAGCCGTTCCTTTGTCAGCTGTTTACATTACAGTTGGGGGTGGTGGCCACTCCTGTTTTTCTTCTTCTCACTATCATCCTTCCTACCTACCTGCCAAATATTCCCACCCTTTGTCCTGTTCTGTTGTCTTTTAAAAAAAAAAAATGTTTTTCTGGTTTCTAATTCTTTACGTTCTCTTGTCTTCTAGACAAATATGTTTTTCACACCTTATGTTGAAAAATCTCCACTCTGTGTACAAATAAATACATATTGTGTCCAGATTCATCCTTCAATAGTTTTGTGGAAGCTCAATGGTAGAATATGTGTGGACGACAACTATATCTACTATTTCCAAGTTCAATCAGGAAAAAAAACTCCCAGATCGCAGCGACCCAATAAATCTATGCAGGATCGGTGTGCTGTCGCCCCCTTGGTGTTTGGCTCTGGTGATTATTTTCCTCCCAAGTCAGTAATCACACAGTTATTTTTTCTAGAAATTGTCGAGAAAAAAACATTATAAATGATTAAACAGTAAGTTGTTGGTAACAAATCTTTATTATTAATGAACAACCAATAGATGGCGCTGCAGCGATGCTGTCTTTATGCTCTCAAATTATAATGCACTTGTTAAAATTAGTATGAATACTTCTTTGAAAATATATTTGAACCTGGTTCAAGTTGTGATGCAAGTCGCGTCCAACTTTTTGTCAAAGATTGCTGCGTTTCCCGGACACCGCGGGTTTCGTTTTCTCTGTCTTTGTCACATCTGTCTCCGTCAGACATGAGATACGGGACGAGACGATTGTGGACATTATTCCTGCTCGCCATCTCGCTCCTCTGCTGTGCTCCCTGAGAGGAGACATTTGGCCGGCTCTCCTCTGCGTACGTGCAGCTCGGTGCGAACACCAGCTTTCAATCCTCTGCCTCCTGTTGTCACAGCAGTCACTGTGCCCACCAACTTAATCCCCTCAGCTACGGATGAGGGGGCCGACAAGTAGGTGGAGAGCACCTGCAATGATCAGTTTTTCCCTGCTCCATTCCATATCTCACTCCAACACTCTCTGCCACGTCGCGATTTTCCAAGACACCTGACTCTGACACATGTTTGATTGTTGGCAGTGTCCTCTCCAGAACATCTTCTTATCTGCTCCATCTCGAGTCGGATTCTAATCATCAGCAATGCTCGGTTCCTCTTTCCCTCGTCTCTAAGCCAACTCTAGTACGCCCCTCTTAGGTTGCCTGCTTCCTTCCTTCCTTCTTCTGGGAACAATAGTCATGAATTCTCGCATGACACCACTTTTGGAATAAAGTTCACAACTTTCCCATAATTTTCATGTGCAGCTCCCCGGCTGAGCTGTGGTGCCATCACTGTTGTCTCCAACTCCCCAAAAAGGAGCAACGTGAGAAAAAACAATTCACGGGAAGTTGACAGGCGAGCTAACATTTGTGGTCAGACTGACCTGCGTCATACAATGGGATTTGTACCTTTTCGATTAAGAAGATGACTCATGGTTCTCAGGGCTTTGTCCGTCTCCCTCCTGTTCTGATTTCCCCTTTTTCACACGTTTCATAAAATAATGGCGCTCACTGTTTTGTTTTGTTTTTGTACATCTTTTTGATACCAAACCAAACCTACAGTATACCTAGTATATAACATACATATTCAAATATTTGGTATGGTTCTACTCTCTGAACTTCTCCAGAACATTGAAATCAGAAGAGTGTTTAGGTTTACATCACGTTACTAACAATATAAATACACTTTTCTCATCTTAGATGTCTATTTTACAGTAGACGTATTGTTCCTATAGGCGAGTTCACCCATGAACTATGCACATGGTCGTTCATTTCAGCTGCTGACATTGACAGTGATTACATAGACAAGGAGAGTGTAGGTCTGCGTCTGGAGTTCATCATGAAACTAAAGGGGTTTTTTTTTCTTACGAATGCTGTTGAGAGAGTATATTAAAATACAAACTGGAAACAGTGATTTCTAATTCATCTGTCACATGTACTTGCTGCTACCTTTTCTTCTGTGGTCCCGAGCACACTTTATCCTTTGCTTCCAAAAGTCTTCAAATGCTGGTTTGTCTGAGTCCATCCCAGATGCTCCTGAGCTCAGAGAGTTTGACAGGGCTTCTGGACATGGTTGACAGAAGGTTTCCTTTATGGCACAATGAAGTTTGAACTGGCGTTTGTGGATGTTACTATGTATTATAGTGCTTGACAAAGTTTTGCCAAAGTAATCTGGGGCCCATGTGGGTATGCTGCTGATGGATGAATGATGGTGTTGATGTAGTGCCGTCTGGACGATCGGAAAGCACAGTTACTCAAATTAAGCTTGAGCTCTTTATATACTGTTGTCTTGACAATTGTAATTGTGAACAGTAGACGGCGGAATATCCAAATGCCTTTTTGCCGTTCTTTGCTGCCAAACTGTCGATCTCCAGTCCATCTTTGCTGTAAAGAATGTAGGACTTTCCTGGATTCTGCTTTTGTTCCAAACCCCGATTATCAAGGTTAAAGCTATTTACTGGTTTTTAAAATCACACCAGTATTTTATATATATATAACATTTTTAGGACCTTTAACAGATTTCAGAATCTCCTCAGATAAGTTAGGTTTCAGTGTGGCAATACACAGATTTCACCTTATTGAACTCTTTACAAGCCCCAGGGCCGACGCGTATCCTGGAGAAATTCTCTGATTACAGGGGTTAAAAAAAACAAACATCCCTCGACCTGAAACAGATGATCCACCCATATATGTCCATGTATCCATGGCATCTGCCGACTGTACCCGTAATGTTTTTCTTACTTGGGCAAACCTTCCTTTAAACCTTTGAACCAGTAAGTCCGTGTTTGGGGCAGTGCCCTGCTGGCACTGCAGATTATTTGGGCCACATCACCAGCAAGGCTATGCCGGTGATAATAAATGAAGTGTACCAAAAGGTGATGAAAGGCTCACAGGGCCAGTGAGTGATGAGGTGTTTGTGAGGGGCAACAATGTGAGTCTTAAGCTCTCACAGGTTGGGACAGTAATTGATTACAGCTGCAGTGTGACTGCGTATGTTTGCATATATACTGTTTTTAGGCCTTGCGTCATGAAATTGTTGCACAAATGCTACTCGCAGCCGAATGATTGTGAGAACTTAGTGTACATTTGGTCGCAGGTTTGCACATTAGTCAAAACTGCTTTGCTGCAGGTGGAAATGTTGCTGTGAAGATTAGCAGATGAATTAAAAATGCCATCTGGTCTTCAACCGGTAAATGCATGTTTACAAAAGAAAGCTCCTACATTGAT
>JBBMJM010155238.1:0-10410 GCA_037832705.1 Centriscus cristatus | reverse complement strand
GGGCCTCGCCCCGTAAATTCACACACACACACACACACACACACACACACACACACACACACACACACACACACACATTCTCTTAAGATCACAACTAAGCTTGACAATGCGAAGCATTATTACGTGAACATGGTGCTGCCTACACCCCACACCTACACCTGCTCCCGACGCCGTCCTGCCTGCACTCAGGTGTGCGTGTGTGTGTGTGTGCCTTCAGGTCTGTGGCCTTTTTTTTTGTTTTTGTTTTTAATTCCAGCAGTGATCCGCCAACAGAACCAAATGTGTGTCACCTCTTTTGTCTCTGTTCCTTCATGTCCCAGTGTTCAGGATTTCCTCGTGTGTGCATTTGTCCTGTGTCCAGTTGAGTTTCCCGTCTCGTGGATCTCTCTTGGATCAGCCTGCTCTGTGCTTTTCCTTAGGGTTAGACAGCGACCTGCTGTGGGTCCCGTTGTAGTGAATGCACTTGTCTTTTGAGCCATCGTCCTAATAATTCCTGACCTCCATTGTGTCTAGTTCTTGAGGGGAAACCAGAATTAGTCTTTTATCTCTGAAACATCTCGGAAACCATTTTTGTAGAAACCTTTTATTTATAAAGCAGTGTGACAGTCCAAGCACCTGACTTTTAACCAAATTCCTGTCCTAATCACTGAGTCCCCCGGCGTCTTACAGACACTCTCCATTCTGTTTCATGATGTCAAGTGGTCGTTCACTATAGTGTTACCGTGATCAGAAGAAATACACCAGTCAACAGTATAACATCTGTTCATATGCAAAACATGTGTCTCTGTCACTGCTGCTGTTCACGTCTGTGCAATATAAAATATTTAGAAATAATGAAAAAGATAGAAGATAAATAGTCACTGTATATTACTATTTATAACGCAACTGTAACTTTTCATATATATTCTACAATAATTTTATATTGTTTACTTTTTATACCTTTATGCTAGTTGCACTGGAAAGGGAAAAGCTCACAAATCTCCCTCTATTAGTTATTGTAGAATGACAAAGGGCATTCTGATTCATTCTTGTCACTGAAACATTAAAATAATATTGTTTAATGAATGAGTTTTTCAGGCACAGCTGCGTACACCTAAAGTTTAGGGGATTTAACTTGAACACATATTGACTGCTTTGTGAAACAGATCTCATGAAACAACAATACTTGGCTCATGGCTTCAGTCGTTCTCATACTTTCCTTTACATATTTTCCTATAAAGTGAGATGTGGTTAAGGTTCACATTAACAAATGAAAGTGGTAACCAATCCATCTGTTCTGAAATATTGGCAACCAAAGACAGAATTAATTCATCTCAGCTGTATTTTTTCTTTTAGTATTTAAAGATAAAGATAAAATAAAATTGAGAATTCTCGTTGTCTTAACACTCCAAAATGGCCAGAGTACGATTACTGCTCACTCGCTGGACTGGCTACTAACTTTGAATAAAAGTTGGTGTCGCAGGCCTTTTAAAGGTGTCGGTTTAAAGAGGACCACCTGAAAAAGCACATCAGGAGCCCACCAGCAGTTAGGAACTGGACAAGCTGGATGCACAGTCTGTCTTTCTTCATCCTGCGTTGGCCCACATAGATGAAGTACTGTGTGTGAGTGCAGTGAGCTGAAGTCCGTTAGAGACTGATACGATTGACTGAAAAGCTGCTTGAGCCCCGCCTCTTTGTCGGGCTGTACGTTAGTGCGAGTTTGTGTCTGTTTACAAGACTATAAATGTTTCTGTTTGACGTCAGAGGCTGGCTGCTGTGGAATGTTGCTCCGGTGCCAAACGGACTGTTGTACACACTCTCACAGACCGGTCTCTCACACACACACATGCACACAGGGACAGTTTGTGTGTTGCCGTCAAAGGGGAGACACGTGCGTCACTGTGTAACAAAACAAATATTTGTTTAGATAATTTAGATGTGAGTGGCTGCACACATATTGCACAGACACGTGGCCTCGTTCATCCATCACGATTCAGTTTTTCGACTTCTCTTGCCAACTTTTTTCCTGCAGAAGCCACAGTGACTGAGCCAAGTAGACCACATACAAGCAAAACCAGAAACTGGACGGCTTCTTTGGCTGCGTGTGTGAGCTCGTGTTTGTCAGGGTAAAGGGGGTGTATTTTTTAAATTATTTCCACATCATTCTACAGTTTGCGCTTGCAGCACTTTCTATGTATAGATTTAAATGTCTCTCTGTGTCAAGGTCAGAGGTCAAATGTGCAAATAAGGATGTGAAAAAGACTGAATGTACAAACCTCCCGTCACACATTTGGCTTTGGAAAGGTCAAAGGTAAATGCTACTCAGTAGGTAAGTCGTAAATGAATTCCCTCCCCGGGCAGCAGACAGGAAGCATGGTGACGTCTCAACTTGTCTAAGTGTATCTTCCTCCAGGAAGTATTCTAATCCAATAGCAGAGGTCAGCTGAGGTGAAGAGACTGTAGCCACCACTCAGGTCACTGTTGGCTCGCTGCATTGCCAACAGCCTACTTATCGAAAAGGTCCACGCTCCTGGTCTCACTCCCTCTCTGACACACAAACGCACATATCCAGTGATCAGTGTAAGCTGATTGGAGCGGTTAAGCAGATTGGGAGCTTCCGATCTGAAGGTGCTGAGTGTTAGCATTGAGTGAGTCCTGGAAAGAAAAATGCAATTCCACTAAAACAAGAATGAGCGCGAAAAGAAGCTTGAGAGGGCTGAGTCAGGAGTTCTTTACGTGCGTTGTTGCACATGACAAAGTAATGTCAACCTTGCATAGTTGCTAATACACCGCATTTTTGTGTATAGTTTATAGGTAATGTGAAAAAATTTGTAATATGCACATTACCTGGGTTGTTTGCAAACGACCCATGTTTTCAGGTAATGTCCAATGCTACTACATCTAGCTAGCTCGCTAACAACTAACAAGCTAGCTCACGCATTGTTAGCTAGTTAGTTAGCTAACGATCCCTTAGCGCTTACCCTAACCCATACAACCCAGAAGGATGGGTTTTGTACAAACTACCTTATACAAATTACCTGCGTTATTCCCACATATTACCTGTTCATATTCACCTCGCTTAATGGAAGTTTCAGTTACAAATGACAGATGAGTGTGATAATCTGTCATACTCTACAAAATACAAATTCAACACTCGAATTCAGACCAGTGAACTTGTTGTTGTGATACACACACACACACACACACACACACAATGACAAGGGCCATGTGAAGGACAGACAAGGATTCATGCTTTTGGAGGTGGAAGGAAGCCGGAGTACCTGGGGGGACCCACGGAGACAGGGAGAGAACATGAAAACACCACACAGACAGAGCCCCGGCCAGGAAGCGAAACAGGGGCCGACATTAAAGCTAATATTAATGCTAACGTGCCCTTTAGCCTAGCTAGCTGAAATCAGTGATGTCATATTACTCACTATTTGTGGATAATGGGACGCTGTTTTTCTCACCACGTAGATGATCAGTTTTCCTCTGATTGAAACGGGACCCTCTGGGTTTGTTTGTGCATTTGGTAACAAATGATGTAATAAAAAGTTGTGTCCCTGACAACGTTGTCCAGACTAATCAATCACTCTGTGTGTGTGTGTGTGTGTCTCTCTCTCTCTCTCTCTCTCTCTCTCTCCATGGTAGTTGAGGTGAAGGGCAGCCCCCCATCAGGCATGCAGAGCCCAGTAGAAACAGCAAGCGAGCAGAGAGGCGAAGGTGGTGAGTAAGAAGTCCTCTAAGAGTCCTTGTTCAACGTTTCGGGAAGGGGTTGAATTTAGAGAGTGGACTTTTATTTTAGAGGGGTTATTGAGATGTGTTATTTAATGCATGAGAGCGCGTAAGTTGTATTGTTCTCAGTTCTGTTTCTGCCTTTGAACTCGAGCTATGATAGAGTCAGACTACACCTTTTTACTTTTTATGTCTTTCACGATGACATCAAACGCCTCATTTATGTTCTGAAAAGTCCTGGACCCAGCATGAGTTCATAGGTCATCACAGAGGTGGGACAAGAAGGTGTTATCATGTCTACCTCCACTTCAGACATGACATAACAGACCATTGAACTGAACACTCTGGCATCCTGCTGGTTTCAAATCCTCCAAAAAACAATAACAAAAAGTCTGACATAGTTTTTTTTTGGGGGGGGTCCCACACTGACCATCTGTCAAGTTTACCCACCTCACGCGATGACTGGCCTGGGACGTGTGGACAGGGATCGAACGCCTTGTCACGCTGTTGTTTCATTTGTCTCAAAAAGAACCCGTGTGCCTTTGAGGTGACACTGTCAGCAGTAATGCGCTGTCATTGACTTGGTTCCGTGTCTCCCCCCTCAATGATAAAAGCTTGGCACTCTGCTCAGTCTGGTCTATTTCAGTTGTGACGTGGGGTTTGGTTGATGGGTCAGGGGGTTCGTTTGGCCTCAAAGTGGGTTCATAGCAGGTGGTCTTTATTGTCTGTGGGCAGTGGACGTTTGGCTTCCTGTGGTGTCGAGTGTTTTCTTTGGTGTCTTGAGGTGGTTTTACAGTGACAGGAAAAGTAAACACAAGCTGAAAGGAAAAATGAGCAAAGTAGGCAGGATGAGTGAGTAAAGCTCAAAACTGCTTTTGCAGGTGGGGGTCCACAAGAAGGTCCAGGTGGAGGGGGGGGCCCTGTTGACCTGCGTACTGAGCCCAGGGTGGGATCTCTGTCTGTGTGTGCATCAGGGGTGGACACATCTCTGAGAGAGCAGCAGCTCCAACATGAACTTGTGCTCCTGAAACAGCAGCAGGAACTTCAGAAACAACTGCTGTTTGCAGAGTTCCAGAAAAAACACGAAGTACTAACGAGACAACATGAAGTCCAGCTCCAGGAGCACCTGAAGGTATTTTTAATTCAATTGGTCTCACAACTGACTCGCTGACGGATGAGAGAACAACCCCTCTCTCTGCCTGTTCGCATTCACGCGGGCCCTCTAACTCCATTTGCTGCTTAATAAACATCTTTGCCATTTAGTAAATGTGCGTATGTGTGTCCGTGTGCATGTGTGTAAGCAACAACAGGAGCTGCTGGCAGCAAAGCGGCAGCAAGAGCTGGAACAGAAGAGGAAACTGGAGCAACAAAGACACGAAGAGCAGGAGAAACAGCGACTGGAGCAACAGCTGCTGCTGCTGAGGAACAAGGAGAAAGGCAAAGAGAGTAGGATGTGCTCCGACTTCGGCTGCTGACGTGTTCACACGAAGACGACGCTCAGTCGCTGCCTTCACTCCTGTGCCGGACGCGTCTGTTTATTTGTGTCTCTGTCGTGTGTTTTCGGAAGGTGCCATCGCCAGTACGGAGGTGAAGCTGAAGCTGCAGGAGTTTCTGCTCAATAAGAAAGAGCCTGGTACCGGTGGACTGAACCATTCCTTCACTCCAAAGTGCTGGTGAGGACAGAGGGCGATACACGTGCACAGCACCGTGACACGTTCAGTCCAGACCAAAGAGTCCAGGCACAACTGAGTGGTTTCTGCAAATCTCTGGTCTGGACTGGACTGAAGATGAATATTCATCTGTAATAAGCTAAATTCTTCAGGTGGTCAGTGATGAGAGTTATGGTCATACGTACTTTGTGAATGAGAGAATGTGTCCAGTCACAGATCCTCCACTTTGGCCCTTTCTTCTCAGGACAATACGTATTTAGGTAGAAGCACTCTACTTAATGAGCTTTAACCCCTGTTACATAATGTGATGGCAACATTACATTTTGGCATCAAGACGGAATAAGCACCTGAGTCACTTTTTGTGCGGGTGACTTACTTAACTTAAATACTTCAACGGTTGGATGTGAGACATTCCTGCATCACTTTCAACTCAGGCAGGTTAATGTCAACACAGAACATGAAATATGAGAAGACCGACCGACTGCAGAGCCAATTATATCCACTTCCTGTCTGTAGTCGGAGGGGGAACACAGAATGAGGACACAGTGAGACACTCCGCAGCAGGAGACTGAAAAAAAAATTAAAAAAAATCAAGCACTTGATCAATTAACATCATGTGTTTGTGTGTCTGCAGGGGAGTCCAGAACAGTTCCCTGGAACAAAACTCTCCACCTCAGAGCAACACACCGGGAACTCCTCCGTCCTATAAACTGCCCACGCTGCTGGGGAATTATGAAGGCAAAGACGACTTCCCTCTGCGCAAGACAGGTAGGAAAGTCCAACACACAAAGGATGTGTGTGAGCGCAGACAGAGATGTTTGCTTATGCTCAGCTGTGATTTCCGTTTTAGTCCTAGTAGGAGGTTAAAATAGTCTTACTTCAAACTTATTCATCATCTGGTTACGGGCGGCGGTTGTGCTGGATAGTAACTGGAGATCCCAGATGTCAACAGGCGGACGGCAGAGTACACCCACATGAAGGACAGAATGTTTTATATGTGGGATATACACTCACAATGTAGATACCAGCAACGCGGCTTAGCAACGGTAGAAAATGAATGCTGCAACATTCAGACTTGTCAAAAACGGAAGAAGTCCAATTAATAATCGGTGATGTTTGAGTGACATCCTGGAAGAAGCTCATTTGAAATGCACTTGCACGAACGAGCAAAGTGTAACATAGGATTAGCAGACACCCTGCAACCCGGTACCTGAGCTGTCATCTGTGTCTGGTACGGTGGGAAATGACTTCTTACGCCACGGCAGTGAAACACTCGACCAAACCAAAATCGGTACTGTAGCAGGTCGACTGTCACGATTATGAACCTGCTACAGGCGTAGAGGGTTGGATGTTACCATGCGATCATTTGACTTTCATATTTTCATTTGATGCCAATGGTGATGTGATTATTCCTTCCTCCTCTGCGTCACCCCCCCCAGTCTCAGAACCAAACCTAAAGGTGCGTTCCCGGTTGAAGCAGAAAGTAGCAGAGAGGCGGAGCTCTCCACTCCTGCGAAGGAAGGATGGCACCGTCATCAGCACCTTTAAGAAGAGAGCCATCGAGATATCAGGTCAGCACACGCATTGCAAAGACTAATGCACTGGGGCCGTAGACATGAAGGTGAATTCTCTCCCCTCCGTGTGTTGTCGTGTCCTGTCCAGTCTCCCCCCTCTGTAACAGCGCTCCAGGTTCAGGTCCCAGCAGTCCCAACAGTTCCAATACAGCTATCGCCAACGGCAACACAGGATCAGTCCCCAACATACAGACTGAGGTACAACCCCCATCAACACGCACACACCCGTAGCAGCAGGTGGGATTGGGTGCCTCCCTGCGTCTGTCCCCCATTTCCGGGGATCTTGTGTCCCGCTGCAAGTGTCCTGCGACCTTCTGGTCCCAAGACATTACTTATCGAGAGCATTTACAGAGTTTTTATCCAAATTTAAAGCACAGATAGACAGTAGACAATATCTATAGCAACAGTGACTCACACCAGTCGTTCTCTGTCTGCAGCTGCGATCTCTTCATCAGACGCTAGGGGCTGATGGGACATTGAGTCCCCTGAGTCTCTACACCTCGCCATCCCTGCCAAACATCTCCCTGGGCCTCCCCGCCAACACACACATCACGGTTGGTAAACCCCGCACACACACACACACACACGCATACAGGCACAGACAAACGTACTGTACACACCCAGCAGCAGCTCGTACACACGAACCTGACACAACATCATTTAGAAGAGAGTGTCGCTGCTGTTTGTAAAGCTCAGTGGGCCCCAGTTTGAAAAAGCCCACATCCTGGAACTGCTGCTTCGCTGTCAGATTAACATTCTTGCCTGGAGCATTAGGCAGGTCACAATTATTAAGTCCTGGTGGCTGAACATTGTACATTGTACTCGAACGTACTGACGCACAATTTTCTGGAAAGATTTATCCTGGAAGTGGAGAAGAATGTCAGATCTGTTTTATAAGTTCAACATCATAAAAGAAAACGCTTGAAGCTGAAGTTGCTGTGTGTTGGTGAACGTTGATGAAAATGGCGCCCACCAGGAAAGGAAGCCTGGCTGTTGTTTACTGTTGTTGGTAACCGTGGCACTGCCCCCTGCAGCCCACCCAGAAGCTATCTGCCCAGCAAGAAGCCGAGCGTCAAGCCATCCAGTCGCTGCGAGGGGGCGGAGCTTTAACAGGAAAGTTTCTCTCCACATCTTCTCTACCTGCAGGTAACCTTAGCAAACAAACAGAAACTTGTTGTTTGTTGAACTTGTAGTGATGTAATGAGGTCGTATTTCCTCGGTTGTCGTGGTAGGAGTGGGACATGACGTGGAGACGCCGCCCCCTAGCTCTCACTCTGCTCATTCCTCGTTATTACAACACGTACTACTGCTGGAACAGGCCAGACAACAGACTGCTATACTGGCAGGTACACGCACACGCTGACGTTCACGGTTGTGTTCATGACGTCGCATTCACACACACCGTACTCCGTCCGCTTAGTCCCCATGTACAGCCAATCGCCGCTGGTCACAGCAGAGAGGGGCGTGTCCAGTGGCATACGGTCGGTCAACAAGCTGCCTCGCCATCGGCCCCTGGCCCGTACCCAGAGTGCACCCCTGCCCCAGTCCCCTCAGGCGCTGCAGCAACTCGTGGTTCAGCAGCAACACCAGCACTTTCTGGAGAAACACTACAAGGTCCACAAGTCGCACAAACACAACAAGAAATGCACACAAACTCAGGCACTGACTCTGCCTTGGGTGTGTAGATGCTATCAAAGGGGGCGGACCTTCCCAGACCTCCGCCCACGCACCCAGAGGAGACGGAGGAAGAGCTCACTGAGACCAATGACATGCAGGATGACGACGCAGGGGTGGACCTTAAAAGGTCAGTCCGCGTAATCCACCCTGTATTTAGACACAAACAGCCAAATATCATTGTCTGTCCGTTTCGACCAATCAGACTTCAGAAGGAGGGGTCTGACGACAGCATGAGCCACTCGGAGCGGCGCGGCGTATACGTGAAGGGAGAGGACGACAGCGGGGTTGTACACGTGAAAGGGGAGAGCACAGAAAGTGAACTGGACGAGGAGGAGGAGGAAGACGACGTCATCCAGTTGGGGTCAGGCGACGAAGACGGGAGGGGGAGCTACACACAGGTGGGTGAATGAACGCTACGTTGGACTGCTGGTCCACGAACGCCTCACATCTCTGTGACAGGCAGTGTGAAAAAATGGTAATATACAAATTACCCAGCTGGTTTGCTTTCAGGTTATGTGCGAATAACCCAGGTAATTTGCATATTACTTGTAACATAAACATACACTATATACATACACTTGACGACAGTACCTCTTCTGGGGTTGCAGCTGGAGATTTTGTTCCCCAAATACTATTTCAGTGGGTTTACTGTCCATGCACTAATCGTGTAATCGTGTAAATCAGTGAATATTTTCTTTTTAATTCTGAAAACATTGAAACACTGAAAAATGATCATGAAAAAAACGCAAACATTTCAATGGCTCATCAGATCAGGATGTGGGGGTGAATCAGTCATGAAGGTCATCAGAGGACTGAATCGAGTGTTTTCTTTTCTTTGGGTGTTGCAGTTTTATATCTCTGCCTATCTCCCTCTGGCAGAAAATGTAGGTGTCTGGACAGTTTTCACCTGATTATCATCACCTGTCCCGAGCTGTTTGTATATCACTCCCAGTTTTGTTTGTGGAAAACCCATCAGCCTGTTTTGAGTTTGAGATTTATTTATTTTTTAAAAAGACTAGTTTTCAGACTCGTTTCTGTGTCGTGGTCAGTGGAGCCAAACTGGTGCTTGTTGCTGCATCACAGTTGCGTGTGTGAGACACACAGTTTATTATCTCGTCACCTTTTGAATATGAATTTGAATATTATTTGTCTTTTTTTAAACATGAAACTATGACAAATGACATTATTTCACGAGGGTGACAATGTGCATGTTGTGATTGCGGATGCGACGCAGCTTCACTGTCACAATGGATAATAACAATAAAAACTGCAGGAGTGATTAGATGGTTTCTGCCAACGTCAACTGGCCCATTTCAAAACTTTTTATTAGCATCTTCGTTTCCTCTGACCCACGTCCTCCGTGGGCAGTGTTTGTGCCGGAGGATGAGTGGGGAGAGAAGAATTAATTGGAACTGCCCCCCACTCCCCCACACACACACTTCTTTCAACAAAGTACAGGATGAGTCATCAGCAGAGAGGTTTGACATTTTAAAGAAACAGAGAGGTGGGAATTTAGTATTAAACTCCACCACACCGCTCAGACACAAGACATGGACGACCTCCATCAAACTGTCCTCAAGCGAACACGAGTCTCACGGGAGGGGGGGGTCCAGTCCACCCTGAGCTGAGACACACACACAGAGTGATGATTCCAGTGGTTGAGTCACCAGCTGGTGATGTCAATGCTGCTCTGACAATTGTGTGTTTAGGTGTGTGTGTGTGTGTGTGTGTGTGTGTGTGTGTGTGTGTGTGTGTGTGTGTGTGTGTGTGTGTGT
>JBBMJM010155217.1:0-10412 GCA_037832705.1 Centriscus cristatus | reverse complement strand
CACACACACACACACACACACACACACACACACACACACACACACACACACACACACACACACACACACAGATTCATATTGCGTGCATTCATATATGTGACACTGTCTATATACAAGGTTTTGCACACTGTAACCAAAACAAACCATCCATCCATTGATTCATTCATTCATACTGAGCTGAACCATGTCGAGCCACATCCACAGGAACAACCCATAACCTGACCAGCACTTCCAGAATGTCCTTTGTCCTTCGGTGTGGCCGAGCATTAGGCAGGAGCCAGAGAAGCTCATGGGAAAAGCAGTGTCAGAGATGTCACTGCAGGAACAGCTGCTGTAGCAGATACTGACCAACACACACACGGTAAGCATTCACTCAGACACACACAACTGTCACTATTGCTGTGTGTGTTTTAAAACACTTGTAGTATCAACTCCGCCGCTGTTCTCCAAATGCGCCCCAGGCCATGTCGACTCTCTTGTGTTGTCAGCTGTAATATCCGACCCTCCTCACTCACTCCCCTACTGAACTCCAGTCTGCTGTGTCATGAGATGCTGACAGTTAGGTTCCTCTAATATTTCACTCCGCTGAGCTGCAGCCAATAGAATTGGTTTGATTTGTGTATCTTATTTTTTTTGTCGTTGTTGTGGGAGCTAAAGGATGCTGGCGAAGCCCAAGAACCACTTGGCAGGAGAACAGACTGTCTGCGCGCTCGTCCCTGTAGCCCCACTCTCCCTGTGTGTTTGCGTGCGTACATCTGCAACTATTTACGAATCTGGCAACAGCAACATGACAGTCCAATAAAATTAAATCAGATCATAAAGTTTGAGCTTCGCGGGTGTCACACAGTGGTCACAGAGGCATTCGGGTTCTTTACTTAAGTAAAGTTTGTGCTAGTTTACGCTCCTTTTCTCTTCGCGGAGGCAGTACAACTTGACTTGCTTGGACTCAACTTGACAGGTACCTGTACCTGGTACCTGGTACTATTTCTGGTACCCACTCTTGCATGGCTCCAAGCAAGCTGAAAGTCTGAACCAGCCCCTAAAACAATTGGTGGAAAAGTGCATTCAGTGTGTGGTCACTCACTCTCCACTGACAGCGTGATGGGCTGGCTGGTCTTGTTCTCGCCGTTCTTATCATTCACCGCCTGCACATAGTAGCGCCCGGCATCTGGTGCCACCGTAGACAGGATGACCAGCGTGTTGTCCAGCGTGATGGCGCTGAGGAGAAAGAAAGAAATTCTTTGAACACGTTTGTTTTTTTCAATTCCATTTAACGAGATGTCAGAACAAGACGGGAGCAACAAATTAAAACAAGAAGGATACAAAGGACATATCATCTCAGCCTACATAATTGCTGCCAAACATGTCTTAAGTGCCTCGCGTGTCAGCACTTGATGCTGTGGCTGAAAAGGGCATTAAAACATTTTAACATTATAATTGGGCTGTTTAAGCAGTGTTAGGGTAAATCGATTTGCAACGTGAAAACAACGTGCTGGCGCTGACCAGCAAGGCATAAATATTGACAGGCTCCCCGGCTCCAGCACGTTGAAATATGATCGGCCTGCATAATAACCCAAAGCTTTTAATTGGATATTTGTACCCCTCTGCTTCCTGTGGCCTCCATTTTGGCAGCAAACCGCTTTTGGCAGTAAACAATAGCATCTCCCTTGTTCGCAGCTGAAATGATGTTTGAATAAATAAACACGGATCCATTTTTTTTCTTCAGCGGGTGTCCCATAGATGCTAATACCTGCACCTTGTTGTGTGCTCGACCCGGATTTATGTTGGAGCCAGTAAAGCAGCAGATAACTATGTTCATAACGTGTGTGCGTGTAGGTTCATCTTATCAACCCCTCCTTCCTGAGCTGAATCTCATCATCTATCACGTGAGGGAACACCTGCTTCGCCTGATCCGCAGGACGAGGACAAACCAAACCATGACATACAACAAGTCAATGGGGTGAGTGGTGCACGTTAAAACAGGCGACATAGCGCAGGTAGTCAGCTGCCACGTCTGATGCATATAGCAACCAGTTAGCCTGATGACTTATGGGATCCCTGGACTGACTGAATTCAAATATCCCACAGCGGACACAGCCACTGGGCTCATTTGGGATTCTCCATGCATGCTGCGACTGAAAACCGTCTTCCTAAAGGGGTTGGCAGGCCTCAATGGCTGCAGCTTATGATCTGCGGTAAATATTTAATACTAGCTTGCTGGAGCGGTGACATCCTGGACACACAGCCATGAATTATGGATCCCCCTCAGGGATGTGGACAGAACGGAAATGTCCAAAATGCTGAATGAATCCCAGGTGACTCCCAAGGACCTTTTCTAACAGGGACACAGTACCGGAATTAACTTCTTTAATTCCGGTGAAGAAACTGAAATTTCAGGGTGCTGCTGGAGGCAGAGTAGCACAAAATGTCCACAACTGTACAACGACAATCCTGAAAGGCTTCACTGTCCAGAAGGAAAATAGGGTGTCTGGTTTCTGATGTTCTGGATCTAATGTGGGTGGTAGGCCTCCGAGCCTGAGAGTCTGTGGGCGGGGCTTAACAGTGCTGTGCAGTCTCAGATGGGGGCTTTGGCGTCAACAGTAAATCAGTTCGACATTCCTTTAAACGACATCTACTTGGACCGTGATCTTAACGGAGGCGTTGATTGTTCGTAGCGCCATCCATTGGCGGTATTTTGATCTGCACCCATTGAGTTTGGAAAGTGCATTGCTCATTGCCAGGCATCTTTCTAGACACGGGTGTGGCTCTACAGGCTAGGCTTCTGATGTTCCGGAGAAAAAAAAAAGCAGAACCCTGCTGCTTCTGATGCCTTTGCTGTGATCATGTGTGTTAAAAGATGCCCGTGAGTGTGTCAGCAGACTAGAATAGCTCTCCATTTACTAATCGCCCCTCCGAATCCCTTTGAAAGCACTTGTTGGAACAAACTTTCATCATCACTCCCAGCAAGCAAAGATTTCACTCTCAGTTTTATTTGCTACCCCGCTGAGCAGTCTCTCTGTAATAAGGGCTTCTGGAGGTGAGGTCACAAAACTTCACCAAATGTAACCACTCTCGGTTGGCCTCTGGGATCAACACTACGCGAAGCACAGAGAAATTAAAACTCGGCCCATTATCCCGAATCTTGGTTTATCAAGGGAGAGTGGAGAGGGAGGTTTTCAACTGGCATACGTTCTCACTTTGGCATGCTGTTTATTTCTATCTAATTCGCCGTCTAATTCTGTCAAAATGCATTTTGATCACCCTCATCCAGCTCCTTAGTCTCTCAGCGGTGTTGCGCGCAGCTGTCTGAGCCTCGTTTGTGAGGAAGGCTTATCACGTACCCGGCGTGGCACAGGGATTTAATCGAGCCTCAGAGCGGAGAGATGTGGACAAATCGGACGTGCGCAAAGACACGTCTATCTGCACGGATTTTTATTCCTGCATGTTCCAAACGCTGTCTCCCTTTAATGCCAACTCAATTCTTCCCCTTAATTATTCTCCCACAAGAGCTGCGAGCCACGGGAGAGCCTGGCGGGCTGGACCGCTGCACAGAGACATCTCGGCCAACCGTGCTGCTTCATGTGCAACAAGAAGCCATATTTGTCTCACACGCAATTACTTACTGGATTAGTTTGCTTATGTTTTAGCATCATTCATGACGACTCTCTTGAAACAGAAGGACAGAGATTTAAAGGTTTCATTTGCCACAGCTGTTCTTGTCCGCAATTCCCATTGCTACAAATAAACTGCACTCCCATTTTCAACCATTCCACACATATCTTACATGCAGTCCTCCGCTGAATGTGCCAGTCCCTGTGCATACAGCCGGGCCTGTTCAATACTCCGTAGACTACTCTGACATCCACTGAGGCCGTCCCTCTTCACTGGGTCATGAGAGGCGTAACCTCAGTGCACCTTCTCAGCCCTCCATTACATGCTGACAAATGGCCACAGTTGGCTGATGGTCTCCCCCAGTGGAGGCACAGAGAATGAGTGAGAAAGAGGGAGAGAGAGAGAGGGGTCGTGGGATCAAGCGGCTCACATGGCTGCAAAGGTATTAGTCAAACCACAGTTGGTAGACAGATGAAGGCAAAGGAAAGCTAGTGTAAGAGAGCGAGAGAGAGAGAGAGCAAGCAGCATGCTGCATGCCCTAATGCTCAATAGACCTGCAATGAAAAAGCGATAGCTCCTGGGGAAGGCCAGATAGAGGAGTGAGGGAGATGAAAAGAGGTGAGGGAGCGCTGCTCATGATACAGCCACTTGTTTTCTCACCGGGGGCATGAACCAGAGATTTGTGGAGCACTGTCTCTTTCTGCTTCCCCGTTACTTGCACTTGGTGGAGTGTTAAGGAAAAGTAACTTCAGTGGGGATAAAAACAATGTTTGAAATAGCCAGAAAGTCAGACAGGTTAAAAGGATGTTCCAGTGGAAAAAAAGCCACTGACGATCAACACATGACCGGCCGGACAAACAAGTATTACACTCACAACGAAAGTGTGTTTGTTCACATTTAAAAGATGTTTTTCTCATTTCACACATGAAGTCAGCTCAGTCACATGGGGTTACAGTGCATCCCTGATGTATGGTACCAAAGGCACCTATGGAACCATAAAAACCTGATGATGTTTTGGACTGCTTTTGTGAACATTCTGACCTTTTGAACTGTAGTGTCATGTTTGGACACTCCCATTATTTGTATTTGGTCACCCCATAAGCATTATCTTGGCGAGACGGGAATCTCTACCTCTTCAACTTTTTCCAAGAGCTCTAATACTTTCACCCAGAATGGTGGTGGTGGTGGTGGGCCTACATTCCCATAACACATGTAGGAAAGTCCCTGACTTTGTACCACATTTCCAACAGAGATGATCCGGTAATGAGCCCATTCTATGGTGTCTAAAGGGGCTAAAGTAGAAACTATGTATTACCTTATATACACAGTATTATATGAACTTCCGTCTAAGATCCCTGATGTGTTTTCCTGAGTATGCTATTCTTCTCATCCATGCTTCAAACTCCTGCAAATATCTTTGATTAGTCTGCTGAAAACCTGGTTAAACACCACTGCTCTGTGTGACACCTCTGACTGTTTGTTTGTGGCATCCTTTCTGTGGCGATCCTACCTGAGATCCTCTATGTCATGACTATCCAGTGAAAGAATTTAAGACTTTTATTTTATTCATCTTTATTGTATTTTTGCTTTTATCTGCACTGTGACTTTGAGTGTCGAGTGAAAGTGGCCTATTATTATTATTATTATTATTATTATTATTATTGACATAAACATTGACAAACTGTTCAATGACAAATCGATGTCTGGAAGTGTTTCTTCACCTCAGCATCACCTCCATTCTGAGCTGCACATTGACACTGGGTAGCTGGTTGGAGAAATGTAGAGGATGGACTTGGCTCTTCACTTGCCCTTGTGACTAATGGGTAATCCATAGTGGACTGACAGGACCAAAGCACCGCAAGCAAGGGCCATTAATTGATCAGTAGCTACAAGCAGGGTGTGCAGAGTGTGTATGTGGACCAGCGATGTCCTGCCATTGACTCTCTTCCAGGTCAGACTCCCATTGTGTTCTGTCTTAACAGACACCTCTGCGACATTGTTTTCAGTGTTATGTCAATAAAAAAAAAGTTTCTGTTGGGGGTTGGGGGAAGGACCAGGCAGCTGTGCGGAATTAGTGAGCAATGGAGATGTACAGTCCAGAGCTTTACAACTACGTGTTTACCGATGAGCTTCTTCTACTCGAACAACGTATTAGGTCCCCAGAATTACACAACCAATCCCAGCTGAATGAAAAGGATCCAAGAAAGACAGAAAATAAATATATGGCCATGGCCATGTGTACCAGGACAATCTTATTCCATTGGCACCATGTCGAGCATATTTGCATCCAAATGGATCCATTATAAACATCTTGATAGCTTGTAGTTTATACTGCAGGCCTGTAGATGGCGCTGAAATTCATTGAAAAAAAAAAAGACGGCGGTGCAGCGCTTCCTTGTCAGCTAAGCAGATAGAAGTGTCCTAAATGTGACTTTTGATAGAGGTAAAAAAAAAAAAAAAAAAGGTGAACAGAGAATCACGCCGATTTGTCGGCGTTACTGTGGTAACAAGAGCCACTTACTTTGAGTGGCAGTCACATGACGTAAACAGAGAAAACACTGACAACTGGCGAGGACATTCAACACAGCTCTACAAACAGAAATATATACGCTTGCGGGTTTAAGCCTAAATATATTTTGGAGCACAAAGTTTTTCACACTGAGACCAGATTTTTTAAAAATGTGCTTTTACAGGAATAATTTGGACGATTGGTCCTTCTTCTTTCTTCTTCTTCTTCTTCCAAACGATGCAAAAAATGCGAGTGTACCCGACAAAGTGTCTCCGTGTGACCTTAAACACAAAATGGATGCATGCAAAAAAACGGATGAACCGATTTTTTTGTAAAAAAGTCGGTCTCTGCCTGGCTGAAAGTTTCAGTATGAAGCTGAGCAAGGACGACAGTGAAAAAGTATGTAAGTGCACCAGGATCAAGGACAGCAACGGTGCTCAGATCTCCTTGCCAAAGGAAAACCAACAGCAGAGAAACAAAGCTGAGGGATTCCTCCAGTTTATGGTCAAGTCGTGGTCAGGTTGTTTCGCTGACAGAGTCTAATGGAAATATAGGAATTTCTCACAAAGACATGAATATAAAACTGATTAAATACAAACAGCGACCCAGTGGTGAACCTCAACTTAAATCCTGGAACAAAAGTACCATTTGTTTCATCTGTTGTTTGACCAGACGGTGTCACAGTCACCTTTGACACTTGAGCAGTAAGTGACCTGACCACTTGAAAACCTCTTGCCAGCATGTACGAAACGTGAGAAAAGACAAAGAAAACATTGAAAGACGTCGCCTGTGAAATGCGACATGAACATGATGGCGATGGAGATGGATCGGAAATGCAGTCTGCAGAGGAAGCGTGGATTCTATTAGCTGTTAGATTGGCTGGATGTAATTACTGGTGGTTATTCAGGATCTGGACATTTCTCTCTCTCTCTCTCTCTTCTATTGCTGAGGTGTGATTAAGCAGAGGCAGCAAGACGGACCCCTGGGGATCCTGTAAATTAAAGTTATGACACCTGAGGAGGGATAGCAGGAGCAGGGACCAGGGGATTGTCGATGGAACTACTGGTCTCTCCATTGCTCGAATGGTGATGTGACACTATTCAGGTAGGCCACGCGAATGAGACTGACTGTGACGTACACAAATCTTTGAGAAACGCCTTCATCACGGGGAGAATTAATGATTTTCAATAGGAAAATAAATGATCGCCTCTTATCAACTCCACTCATTTGCACAGTGTGACCTTGGGAGCACAATGCAAAATTAGCATTCTCAGCGCTGGCGGGTAAGAAGCGAGGATGAGGGAAAGTAAAGCCCACACAGTGAGAGGCCTATTAAAGGCAAAAGGAGAGACAGCGAGGGAGGGGTGAAGGTCCATGAAGAGTGCAACCAAAGCGTCGTCATTTGCCAGACATTCACGGAAAGTCTCGAACTTGTGCAAGTGTTCCTGCACATCACCAGCGCCTCATTCTCTTCCCACATTCAAATCTACATGAAATGAGAAGAGAAAAATCAAAGCAACCGACCAAGTCATGGCCCTTCAACGGGCCTTCAGCTCCCCCCCGGTCAGACGGCGCACCGCTCTGATTGTCATTCTAAGTCAGGCGATGATTACTGATGATGAGGAGCTGATAAGGAAGATTCACTCTAACCGAGGGCAAGGTCACCTCCCGCTGCGAAGAAATGCAGATGTGATGAGATGGGGATAAGCACCTTCAATGCATACGTGCTCCTTTGGGCGCACGCACGCACGCACGCACACACACACGCACAGACCTGGCATGTAACCGACCAGTAAACAGTACCATCAGAGAACTCACTGATCAGACCAATCTTGGGGTGTGTTCTGCAGTTTTCTTAGATCAGAGCGAGCAGAGAACTTTGTTCCCAGTCTGCTGACATTTCACCCCTTTCCCCTTGAAATGAACCGAACAAAACAACAATCCCAACTGAGGCTGCCATGGGATCCAGTGCCTCCTCACCCCATTGAGCACCGATGAAGGACGCCACCACAAACCTCCCACTTTGAGGCCAATACGAAGAGAAAGGAGCAGAGTTATCGCCGCTGTAAAGAGTTGATTTCTGTTTTCTTTCTGTCTGAATAAAAATCAGGAACAAAAGGCCAATACTATGTAACCCAGCGACGGAATGACTTTGGTCTTGGCACTTGTTCTGCAGAAGAACTTTTACCTTTCCTGTAGCACAAAAGCAGTGAGATGAATGACAAACAGAAGGCAGCAACCAAACATCCTTCAAGTCAAAGCACCCAAAGTCCCTACGGATGAATAGGGAATAAAAAAAGCTTTCACAGGCTCGAGCCCAATCACAAAGTGAAGTACATCACACCACACGGATACAAAAGACTTACATGCGACTGCTTGGTGGAATCTTGCGTCCATCTCTGAACCAGGTGACTTGCGGCTGCGGGAAGCTGCGGATGCGTGGTGCCGGGATCACGGCACCTTCTCCTTGAGAGACAGACTGAGCGCGTTCACCCTCTTCAAAACTGCCCATAACTGCAGAAAATCAAAGCAGAAGAGAAGGTATGAAAGGCTTTCTTTCTTGAATTTGTCTCGAAAACAAAATAAAGAAATAAATAAACCGCCCACAGAGCTCCCTCTATCACCTATTTGTTGTCGAGCGCTACACCGGGCCTGCTTTGATGGACGGTGCCGTGTTGTTGCTATGGTTTCCCTCATATATAACAATAAGACAAAGAGAGGGGACGCTTAATTGAGTGATATCGACACTCTGTCGCCGTTATCTGCTGATACATTTCTGCTGTATTCCTCCTGCGTTCGCTCTGCACACCGGTGAGAAACTTTTGATGGATTTCAGCAGCCGCTTAGTCGCTTTGACATCCACCGATGTCGTATCGACGGTACCACGGGAACAAGCCATTTTTTTGTCTGATAGAAAAAACGTGCACACACGAGTGTAGTTTTGAAGAAGTGACGGCTAGATATCCAAAGAATGTTTTTGAAAGCTCCATCAGAGGCGAGGGAAAAGGATCATATCTCTCCTTTTCCTGTAAAGAAGGAAAAAAAACAGAACTCATTTGAACGGTACATCAAACACTCAATTAAGTACCAACACAGTTTAGAAATAATCACATCTTTGAAATATGTTGGGATCAAGGTATGAGGCTTTGAACTGGGGATGTGAGTAGTGGTGCGTCGATGGCAGTCTTATTTTTTTGCTCTCTTTCAAAGAGAATAATAAAAAAAAAGGCAATCTGGCTTCGCGGCGCAGCCGTGGTTCTTCGCTTAAATGAAAATCTGGGAAGTGTGCAAATCCCCAGACTTTGATCTGCAGTTTCGGTGATGTGATGTCCTCCTCCCCTTCCCTAATCCCTAATGCCTTGGCATGTTTCCCTTTCTCCGAGGTGTGTCGCCGCAATCCTTAATTGTGCTGCCTCAATGGAATATCTATATTCTCTCTTTCACTCCCTCTTCTATCTCGTTCTTTTTCCGCAGGTGTCCTTAATTCCGCATTTTAATGCGCCCCTTCATGAGCAACTGATGAAGTGGGAGGGGGAGTGGAGAATTATGGAAATGTGGGAATAAAGAGAAGCAGAATAATATTAACATGCATGCCAAGAAGTAAATAGATAGCAGCGGTGGCCTGACAGGAGAGATGGTGGTAAATGACAACAGAAATAAACAGTCCCACTGCAGCTGGTTCCAGACCAGTGCGACCGCTCCGTCCTCTCCCGTCGTGCTGTGGTTCAGTCAGGTACGACGGTGTGTCACAACTGCCGCAACAAGCCAATGAAGCTGGCGTACCTCAGGGGGGCGGGATGACAGGTCCTGGGACGGCTGTGTCTGCGGCAGGAAATGGCGTGACAAGCCACCAGACACCTCGACGGTCGTCTGTAAATTGCTCGTTAACTAGATGAGGGAGCCTGAAAGTGGGGCCGCGCCTCATTTGCGCCAAGATACGGCAGATGTTGTTGACAAAAGAGGGAGCTGATTTACTTTTTTTTTTTATAAAAGAAAGCAAAGAAAACGGTCGTATTGAAATGAAGCAAAGTTAAAAACAACAAAGGCGCCAATATCGATCTAATGAGAACGCTCAGCGGAACAGCTGTCCGCGTTGATAGCGCACGGAAATGAAATGCAGGTAGATCATTCACACTGCCAGCATCTGTCCCACCCTCGTCAGTCCTTGATACAAAGGCAATCCAACAGAGCACACACACTGTGGAGTCTACAGGCAGTCCAACACACACACACACACACACACACACACACACACACACACACACACACACACACACACACACACACACAC
>JBBMJM010155207.1:0-10413 GCA_037832705.1 Centriscus cristatus | reverse complement strand
CTGCAACCGCAACTGCAACCGCAACTGCAACCGCAACTGCAACCGCAACTGCAACCGCAACTGCTCCCTAGTGGCTGGGTTAGGGTTAGGGTTAATGTGTATAAATAAAACAATCAAAGTCAGAGTAAGTAGGAGTAGGATAATGATTATTGATTCTAGTAAATTTTAACTACGACTAATAGTAATCCAAACTGTGAAACATTCCTCTGAATTAATCCAGCAGATAGGCCCTGTTTTTAGGAAGGTAACAAAATAAATCTGCATTTCAAAATTAAATTGAATCTTTATTTCACATTAGTGCACGTGTACTTGTGTTGCATATTTCCTTTCATACCACTTGTTGTATCTCTTGCAGCAGGATGTAGGTTCAAATACGCCCCACTGCACACTGTACCAGGGAGATGTGCAGTACCATTCCTTATTGTAGAACGTTTTTGTATGGCACAGGATATGTCGATAAATATTTTCTGTATATCGAGCTTAGATGTGCGTATCTTCATTCTTTATTCTTAACACTTGTGTGTAACTTGGACAGTTTTGAGTCTAATCTGGCCTCATATACTGCTCTATATTTTATTTTTTACTACATTCTATTAACATTCTTGGTCCGAAGTTCAAATTTCCCTCCAGGATTAATAAAATACTTCTGAATTTGAGTTTATAATCCCTGGTGACTGACCCAGACAATAACCGCTGCTCCTCCACCTCAAACGAAACCTAAAGCCAAACTGCAGTAGGAGGATGATTAACTAAGACTCAGAGGGTCAAAATCAGGAAAAATATCGCAAATCTAAATTTAGTATGACACGTCACAATAACATCAATGCGCCTGAAGGAGTCTGAGGTACAAGATGACCTCATCTGAAGACCGCAAACAGAAATTGGCCCCATAAGGCCAAGTCAAAGATATTCCCAGAATGCATTTCACAGGGGTCAGTATGCTAATTTTAGCTCAACAGCCATTGGCCGTCCTCCCTTCGTGCTCCAGATACGGGAGGCTTGGTCAGATTACACGGTGAAGACACCGAAGGCGTACGTGCATTAGAGAAGAAAGGGGAGTGAAAGGTCCAACAGCCTGATATATCCCTCGGATCATCAGCAGCGTCTACCGACAAGTCACCTTCCACTGACGCCGAAGGCATCGATCGTGTGACAGCGTTACCTCGGGTGCCTTTTTCTAATAGGAATGCAGCAAGTGTGACTGACTTCACATGTCATAACTTGAACAATAAATCCATCAGCTTCCCCCCTGACAGACACTTACGGTTTGGGGAAGGAACAGGACCATCCATGGTCAATGTGTGCAGAAAAGGAATGCGATCAAAAGCGCTCTCATCTTCTCTGTCAGGTTCAAAACGCACAAACATATTTTTGGTCACACACACAACCAAAAATAAACCCAGTGCAAGTTCAGGCCTGCTATTTATTTCGAACGGAATTATTTGCGACAAGTTAAAAGTAGAAGTGTAGAATCGGTCCATATGTGTCTTTACTTACTGCTGACGGAATATGTCCCCACAAGGCCATGTGGCCTGGAGAGGTGATTCGATTAAAAAAATAAAACATGAGCCCCCTGTGACACAGTTCTGTCCTCAGGGCAAGCATAGGTTTTCATTCTGGCATAGTGGGGGGGGGGGGGCGTATACATTCAGAGAGGGAGCTTGTTGAGGGGAACGGTACAAACACTGTATCATACCCTGGTGTACGTGCACACCTTTGTCAAACATTGTTCTGGAAGTGGAATTTGACGTGAATACAATGTTATTGGAAACAAGACACAATCAAAAAACAATTCATTGTTAATAAATGTTCTTTGAAACAATGACAATACTTCCACTACAACATGCTCGGAATCAGACAGACATTGTTGGAACTGGTAAAAAAAATCCCCAATATGATCAGTGGAACTGATAAGTTAAGAGTAAGGATGTAACGGAATTTGAATCAGTACATTTCCTCGTTGTGAAATTGTTAAATACATTTCCTGTGGCAGTATTTTCCCTTTGATTAGGTGAGTAAGGGTTAGGGTTAGGGTTAGGGTCGCGAGTGAGCGAGTGACAGTTGTAGCCACTGAACTGTCGTGAAGTGGAGGTTCTATGAGCTTCAGCATCGATCTCGTGTCTGTTCATTAGTTTGAACGGTGCCACAACATGTTTGTTTCGGTCAACACTACTGATGAACAGCCTGCTCACACTTGAACCAGTTTTTGATCGTCAAACATATCAATGTCAGGAGTCCTTGAATACATCTATGTTATATCATTCAATTAAATGTTAGATAATGGAAAGTGAGCAGGAGCTGCTGAGCGTGTTGGTCAGTGTCACATTAACACACATCGCAGCCAGATGGCACCAAGTGTCCTCGGTCTTAGTTTCAGTCCCCCTGCTGGTTTACACTGTGATGCTGCAGAGAGAGAGAGCCCGTTCGAAACGGTCATTTTCATGAATGTGATAATAAGTAGTATCTTACAGCACTACGGTTAAATTGATAACATAGATAGTGAAAATAACTGAAATAGAATAATTTTATGAGAAGAAATTCTTATTATATTTGTTTACATAATAAGGCTTTTTTAAAGATAAGTGAATACAATGAGGTTCTTATTTTGGGATAGTAAATTGTAGTATTCAATTCATAAATGATTTTATTTTAAGATAAAAACACATTATTTTGTGACAAGCTTATAATTACCTTGACAAAATAGGTCATTGTTTTAGGAGATTTCAATATTTTCAGATAAGTCTATATTTCACACTAATAATCCATCATTTTCACACACTATTTCTATTTTCTGCTTCCATATCTCAGCCAGGGCGACATGGTGGGTTCCAGGTTCGATTTGTGGCCTGAGGTCTTTCTGTGTGGACTTTGCCTGCTCTCCCTGTGTTTGTGTGGGTTCTCTCCAGGTTCTCTGGACTCCTCCCACCTCCTCAGTCATGCTGAGGTTAACTGGTCACTGTAAATTGCTGTAGGTGTGAATGTGTGTGTGAATGTGTCGTCTGTCCTTCGCATACCCAGACGTTCACCCGTTGACAGCTGGCATCGGCCCGTAACCCGAATGACTGAATATTTCAGCCTTTTCCACATCAGACTGTTCGCAGTCCGTCACCTCTGCCGCCAGTGGAAGTTTACGTGGGAATTTCCTGTTACGTCACGACACACAGTCTCCCTCTGTGTCGGGGCCAGAACGACAGAAAGAATGAGAAAAAACAGCAACAGATTTTATTTGGCCGCTCTCAAAGACACAGCAGGTGAATTTACAGTTGGGGATGTGCATGGGTCAGAGTTCACTACATCAGTGAGTGAAGGTCCTTAAACAAGGCAGATAAATAATGAAATAAATATTGTTGTTGCTCCTTCATTCCTGGGCTTCCGCAGTGGCCGTGCCACTGTTGTCAATTTCATCTAGGTGGTCATCTTGGATGTCTTGGTTACCGTGGTGATCTGTGTCGTGATTCAGCTGCGCATATTCCACGGAGCCCTGCTGAAATATAGGAACTTTAACACGTTTCCATCATGAGCGAGACCCCTGACACTGGCACAGGACGTGTTATTACTACACGCTGTGCGTATGAACCAGCGAGACTGACTGTCACATCATGATCTACTGACGTGACAGAGACACAAGGATGCAAAGGAAGCAATCCCGACACACGCCATAACACAATATCAGTCTTATTAGGATACTATAGGATCACTATGAACAACAACAACAGCAACAACACATTTAAATTGAATGAGATAGATACTGTATGTGTAGTGTATGGACGTAATTCACTTACACCGTCAGCCGTCAGTGGAGGGACCCCTGCAAACACAAACACACAGGACAGGATCAGGAAAGAAAAGAAGGTGGGAGATGAGGACTAGTCCGGAAACAAGGAACAAGGCTCCTTTTTATCATGTAATAACATTGTGTGTCGTACGAACACAGCTGACATTTAGACCAGTCCTGAATTAGGAGCCAGCGACGGAACAATACCCGAGGTTTTCCCTCGCCAGTATCAAACAATGGGGCACGTTGCTTACTTAAGTCTTAACGGATGCACTCGCTGTTTGGACAGGAAGTTCCCTTTGACGAAAGCAGGAAGTGGACACCTGGAGTTTTAATGGGACATTCTTCACTAACAATGCAGATGTTTACTTTTGGAGCTGTTTCCTGGCGTGTCTTTTTTTTTTTTTTCTTGAATGTCAGAGATTGACCTGATTTCTTTCCCCATGAAGTGTGGAGGGATTTGAACGAAGAGCCGGATGTTAGTCATACCTTGCTTGGAGTTGCGTATTTCACTGTACACTGTGTCTGTTCCCTTCTTCACTGGGGCTGTCGTGGGACAATACATGATATACAGTACAAACATGTCGGTCACAGTTCAGACTACATCCACATTCCAGATGTGCTTTTGATAGATCAGGCGTTTTTCTCACCTCGCTCTGGATCGGCCTGTCTGGTCTGGACCTCTGTGTATTGGGGCTCTTTGTTTTCTGGAGACATCACACTGTTCTGATCATCAGACTCTGTGGCAAAACATAGAAAAAGTATTTGATATATTCATTAATTTAATTTTTTTTTGCAATTGACACAGTCTTCATACGTCATTTGTTTGTCATCCATCCTTCTTTGTATGGTAAAGTATGTTTGTTGCCTTATTCTATTGGCCTTGTATTATCTGTATTATTTGTAGATATTCACTTTTTTTACTTATTTAGTTCACTTCAGGAGCCATGCACAAGAACACCTTGCTGGAACGTTTGTTTCGTGCACAAATGGCAAACAAAAGTGTGAATCTTTGATTATGTTTTCCTTAAGTAAAGCCAACAAACAAATTGATCCAATAAATAATTTTCTATCTTTATGAGTTCAATCCTTAACATGATAAAATCTTTGATATTAAATACCGAGGTTCATACAAACAAATCAATGGGTTCACATGGGCCACATGCAGTAATGTAATCGTCTGCATATAGTGTGAACGGTGGGTTGGTCATAGGTTAGAAAGGTAGGAGGGAAACATAAAAAGAAGACACAAACTAATGAAAACATGTGGACCTCTTTCCCTGCTGAACTCATATTTCAATATGAAAATGTACTAAAACATGCAGCATATGTGCAAATTCTCGTTTCCACCGTTCTTGCTTTGCTGTTGACGACTTTGTTCTTGTCTTTCTGTTCTGTTTAAGGTTTAAAGTTCTAAAAAGCTTTGATGGTCAGCAGACGGGAATATTGATGTCTGACAAAAGCGACTTTGGAATTATTCCAGCCACGTCCTTTAAGTATGATGATGAAATGATGAACGAACACGAAAGCACTGACCAGAACCTGATACGTGCTCACTCCACACACTCTTTCCCATCATTCCAGGGGTCACTGTGGGTCAGGATAAAAAAATCTCATTCACTGAAAAAAACATCTTCACCACTTCTTCAATCGTCAAAATGAATGAAAATGATGTCGGCTACCGTTGGCAACCTCGTTGACCTCTGCCTGCGTGAGGCTCAGCCGTTCTGCTTTGGTGCCGACTGACTTCCTAAGATGAGATGGATGTAGAACACAATCAGCATGTTCCAAACAGGAAACCCTCCAGGCGTCATGGAAACCGACTCGTGAAGCTCACGTCACTTGACCCGCAGTAACACCAGCGATGATACTCACACTGACAGCTCGGCTGTTCTTTTCCGCTTGAATCCAATCAGGCGTCTTCTGAAGACAAGAGCAAGGATCCCGGCCAGCAGGAGCAGGATGCAGAAAACGGCGATGAGACCTTTCTTCCAGCCGGCCAGCTTGACTGTAGAACATGTTAAATAAATACTCAAGGAACACAACATTTAAGTTAATACAATTTACTTTTGTGTGCCAGTGATCCGATAATACAGCACATCTTTTGTTTCCAAATTATCAAATGAACACATAACCTTCTAAAAGGTTACACTGCTTTTAGAATTTTTTTTCTGCTCTAACAGTGCGTCATCCTCAGAAAATATAATAATAATAATAATAATAAATAATAAAAATAATAAAGTCTTTGGCCTGTAGGCAGCAGGAAGTTCAACCTGTCTATTGCTGACAAAGCATCAGTTACTTTCTCACGAAACATGACATTTTCATAGCACAGAGGAACATGGGAGCTGCTTGCAAGGACCGGGGGGAGACCAGCACCATGTTTCTGAAAAACACCACTTGAGGGTGATAAGTTGAAACCAACTCATGGCTGACCAAACCAACTGCAAGGATGGGGGGTGGGGGGCTGGGGTGGGGATGTTCTTCCAGGGTTCAGATCAACTGGACTAAACATTCAGAGTGACCATACAGCAGTCGTCCACCATCATTTCCCCTATTACATGTCAGTACCTCCAAAGTGAACCGTGGGGCTTTGTTTGGTTTCGTTGGCCTGGTTGGTGCACACGCAGTAGTACCCCCCTCTGTGCTCCCCTCTGACGTTGCTGATGCGGTGGGATTCCTTCAGCCTCTCGCTTCTCTTCGAGAAGAGGGCCCCCTTTGCGTGGTTTGCGTGGTACCAGGTAAAGGTGATGGGAGGCGTGCCTCTGTGAACGGCGCAGGTCAGAGTCAGCTCCTCCCCCTCAGAGAGGTCTCCTGCCGGTAGCGTGGCCAACACCGGGTTGGACACAGGCTCTGCATTGAAAAGGGTATGTGTGTGTGTGTGTGTTAGCATTAGCACTCAATGACATCATTCTTGTGCAGACCATGATACAATACAAATGATGTGTTTAACCAAAATGATAAAAGTGGCATAAACATGGATTGTAACATGGATCCTTTTGGACCCTCTTATGGACGAGTGTAGGGTCACCTGTGCATCGAAGGGTTAAATACCTTGTCATCTGCGTCTAACGCACCTATGATCTTGGTTGAAGCTAGCAGCTGCTGCCCCGATCCTATCATGGGGGGTTTGTTGTTAGTGTTCTTGGCGTGACAAAGCAGCCTGCTGATATCGGAGCTCTTGACGATGGCTGACGTGTTGAAGATGGCCTGCTCTCCTGGGCTGCTCACCACCTTGACCTCGGGCATCCTGTCGGGACCGTACAAGGTGTAGGAGATGGGCAGGGTGCCACTGTCGCTATGACAGAGCAGCTGAAAGGGCTTTCCCAACACCAGCATTGCACCAACCACGCTCAGCACGGGCTTGGAAACGGGAACTGGGTATGACACGGATGAACGAGTGATCAGTGCAACAACAAAAACCCAGGACATTGTTTTTAATAACGTTCACTTCTCCGCCTTTTCTAAAGAAAAAGTGCCAATTCAGCAGCAACTGATCGCCTATATTTACCCAAAGCACCGCAGGTATCGAAATTTTAAATTAGTAGATAATGTTAAGTCAATCAACACAGAAGGTCAACAGGAAGGTCAACAAGCCTCTTCGTCTCGGCGATGGAGGAGAAGAAGACTGATCTGAACAGCTGCTCCTACTCCAGCAACAAACGCTGATCACGAAGACCACCACTGGTCACACATATTTTATTGGAAGAATGAAACACCTCCACCTACGGGACCGAGGGGGGCTCGGAGAGGGACGGACAGACTTTGTTTGATTGTTTTAAACAACACTGGACTTACTGTTGGCTTGAACCACGCAGGCTGGACTTTCTTTTACAAAGCTGTGGGTCAGAGACGCAGCCTGGGCTTTACAGGTGTAGTTGCCGTTCTTGGCTGGGTGGGCCACTGTGGTGAACGAGTCTGCGCTGACAACTTTCACATTATCCTTGTAGATGGAGTAGCGCATGGTTTCATTGTTGATCTTCTCAGGAACATAAATGGAGACGGAGCAGGTCAGCTTGAAGCGGTCGCCCTCAAATATCTCTTTGGGATCCAGGGTCAGACGTGGCTGTGAAAACAGGCCTGTTGGAAAGGATGATAAAAGGTACAATGACATGGTTTATAGTGTGTTTTCAGGACCACACATATTCAGGAGAGGATGAGAGTACTTGCTTTTGACTGTAATAGTTTGATACGTTTCTTTCTGCACGTTGCCCCACTCTGCTTTGCACACCAGCTCCCCAGAGTCGCCCTCTTGAACTCTGAACTGATGATTGAGGCTCACGAGGGCTTTCTTTAGGATCCTTCTGTCTCTCGTCAGGAACACTTCCACATCCCTCAGTGGACTCACCACTTTACAGACCACCTCGATGATGTCGCCCTCGTAGACAGCTGAAGCGGGCAGCAAATTCATGGTGGGCGAAATGTAGAGACCTGCAGGAATGAGTTGAATGAGAACAAGGAGAGAGCAGCTCTTCTCACGTCAACCACTGACCCAGTCACCTCGAACTATCACTTGGGTCTCGTTGCTGCGGTGGGAGCGGCGGCTCCCAGAAGCGAGGGAAATCTCGTAGTCACAGAACAGGTGACTGTCTCCAATCTGCCTCAAGACCAGCTTGGTGTTGGATGAGTTCCCGGCAGGCGCCGTCTGCTTTATCCGCTGAGTTTCCCCGGTCCTGAATTTCTGGTAAAACCCGAAGGCGAGGGACCCTTTCTCATTTGGAGCGCTGCAGGTTGCAGTGAACTCCTCACTCTCATAGACAATGGCCTTAGTTAACTCAAGAGTCGGCGTCTGCAGGCCTGAGGAGACACAAACGGGAGTTTCTTATGTTTTCAGAGAATCACTCGGTGTGTGTTGCCAAAGCGACATCTGATTGGGAAGAGATTTCAAGTTCAGTAGATCCACTGGACTTTCATGAGACTCCACAGCAGTTTTGAAAAAACACACATTTCCAGTACATTCTGTCATTTTAACAGCATCTTTACTTGGTTGCAGTGAATTCTACACTCCCATCGTGAAGGTGAACTGCCTCGACATGACCTGATAAAATCAAAGTATCCACAGAAGGTTGACATTGATAAATTGTAATTGAAACTGTTCAACTATTGCAAAACACAATGACTGTATTGGAATCTGCCATGTTCACCTGTGACATTGAGTTTTTGGCTGAAACTGTTCTTGGTCTTGTCACCAACTGTGACCCGGCACTCGTAGCTGCCAGAGTCCGCTGCCCTGGCTGGGCTGAGTTCATACAGGACGACGTCGTCGGTGGTGGTGGACGAGTAGACAGAGACATCGTCCCGTGTCAACTGGAAGGTGTGCGCCTGATGAAAAGAGCTGTCGTGACTGACGATGACTTGGCAGCGCAGGGTCGCCGGTGAGCCGCTCTGAACTGTGCTGCCTGGTGAGATGGTCAGTCCAACGGTGTCTATCGTGAATACTGTAGTCACACACGCAAACATGTTAGGAAGGCTCACGACTGCAATAATATATTAAAAGAAATAGAAAAGATTAAATGGAATTCAAATAAAAAGATAAAAAATATTATAAAATGTCCTCATGTTAACTTCTATCATCAGGTCAAAACATCATATCATGTGGAATTTTGAATGATTTCCTTATTCAGGTACTGCAGCAGTTACCGCTCTTCATGGTATACGTACGTTGTTTTCAGTAAGTGACCCTTATTTTCCACTACATTTTGATATTGACTTTTTACATTTTGTTCTATCATGTTTGTTTTTCTTACTGTTACAACTTTTCAGCCGTGGCACTGCAAATGTCATCACTGTGGGACAATAAAGGATTATCTTGTCTAAATACACAGCTGAGTGGGCTGTCCCTTCCATATTAAGGGAGCCCTCAGACCTCCACTGCTCCAATGCTCGTCCCCTCATCGACCCACCTGAGAAAACGCAGCAGATTTATCCCACATCATTTCTACTGATGCTGAAAGTAGTGCTTTAACTGTGATTTAAAAAAAAAAAAAAAAAAAAAAAAAAAGGATCAGGGAGTTTAGGGAGAATTATTGGTCTTAACTTGGCTCATGACTTGAGACTGAGGACTCTGGATTTGAACTGATTTTGTCCACATTTGTCCACATTTAACATTTGTTAAAGTCGTAGAGTAGAAACTAGGACTGTTAACCAGCCATGGATCAGTATAAGGTGCCTTATATATAAATAAAGATTTATAACAATTCTATTAGGTGTTTTCATTAAAAATACCCCTTTCTGTCGGATCCAGTGAGAATAACTTGACCCTGAACTATCATGGAACTGGAGGAATTATAACCCTCAGGACCAATTAAAAAGTGGAACATAGTTCTACTTACATGACTGCCCTCTGGAACACTGACCTTTTTGGAGAAAACAGAGAAACCGGTTTAATTTGAGGAATATCCTGTAGCCGCGAAGTGGAACAGTGTGTCCTTACAGAAGAAGAGAGGGGTGAGGAGCAGCAGCGGGTTGGGGGGTCTGGAGGCCATCTTGACAGATGCTAGTGCAGCTGCAGAGTCCAGCCAGAAGGACAAGGGAGGCTCGAAGGAAGTCAGAGGTGGAGAAAGAGAGAGAGAGAGAGAGAGAGAGAGAGAGAGAGAGGGAGAGGGAGAGAGAGAGAGAGAGAGAGAGAGAGAGAGAGA